>CM049595.1:13249111-13379139 GCA_026979955.1 Megalurothrips usitatus | reverse complement strand
AAGAATCTTGCTATAGAGCCGACCCTCCGTGGAATGGGACAAGGAATACAGGCTTGTGCATAGTAAACCCCTCCGCGCTCCCCCGTGCTCGAGATCCAAGATGGCGTCCATTTGAAGTAAACATTTAGGAATATCTGGAGAACCGAGCCACCTAGAGAGGTGCGGTTTGCAGCGCTGGCCATCGTAGCGGTTTCGCCATCATTGCGATCTTTTCGCAATGGCACCAGGCTCGAGACCACGCACCCCGTCCTCGAGAGCCACTTTCCATCTTTTAAACGGTACGGTCTAGCGTCGTGCGGTTTTCAACATTGGCCTTTGAGGGCCGCGGCAATGGGAAACAAGGACACCACGCCACGCCTACCGCTCTCGAGACCTTGCACCCCGTCCTCGATAGCCACATTGAATAAAAATTGTTAGAAGAGTACCAAGTAAGCTACGCGTTTTAGAGAGATAAGTTTTGCGTTACTGCAGAGGGCATGGGAGGGGGGGGGGGGCTGTGAACGAGTACAGCAACTGGTCTCGAGACTAGGCACCCCGTCCTCGTGGGCCACATGTAACGACCGCCGAAACCCGAGAAGTAAGTGTCATAGAAATGCGCTTGCGGCACTGCACAAAGGCATCGTATGGGTGGCGAACGAATACAGCCTCTGGTCTCGATACCAGGGACCCCGTCCTCGAGAGTCGTCGAGCAGCGGATCAGTGACTCGAGACGGTTACGCTCGGTTAGGTTAGGTTAGTTGGGACCTGGCTAGGTTAGGCTCAGTTAGGTAAGGGTAGTTTAGGAAAGGTTAACTGGCGCCTATGACAAAAAGTTAATGTAAGATACGTCCGGCTGCCACAACATGAGTGTAGCGTGTAGCTGCGACTGGGCGGAAACAGGGACGCCCGCAGGGCGTCCTAGTAAGTGGTTGGCTTCGCGGGGTCTTATTCGTCAGAAGACAGCTGCCGGCAGGCCAAGGTAGGCGTGCGCCAGGCGTGGAGTGGCGGAACAGTGATTCGCGCTGGGCGAAGCCTGTTACGCCACGACGCGGTCTTGCGTACGCCTACCTTGTTTTAAAAGTAAATATCAATTCTAAAAATTATCTAAGAAACTACTAGAGCTACGGTAACCTAAATGTGAGGTTGATTACGGTATGCTAGTAGGAAGATGTGATCCAAGTTTCAGCTTTCTCCGACTGACCGTTCTCGAGAAATCGCGCGGACAGACAGACAGACAAAACATTTTTGACCCAGTCGGTCCAGGGCTTCGCTATCGCTCAGCCAAATATGAACCTGTACAAGAACATGTGACAAAACAATCAATGTTGCCATAGAGTACAGTGCTGTCTTTAAAACATTTCAGAAATGATGATACCCTCTCGCCACGGGGATAAGACTTTGGAACATAAAGCATGCCCTGCTTGAGAAAGCGCGAATACAACTGAACAACAGACAGTATATTAACATTTAACAGCACAGTTAGCACCCAGTTATTGTGATCAGTGACATTTCGCAAGTTTCCAACACAGTATAACCCCGAAGAAATCTTTTCCTTGATTTTCATTCTAAATTGTTTATGAAGGATACTATTACAAAAGTCCTTGGGTTCTCCCTCTCGTAACTTATGAACCAGCAGGGGTAGCTCTGTTAAAATCGACAGATTCGACAGGACTTGAAGGCCCACATGTCGAGTACCACGAACAAAATTGGAGATCCTCTCGTTGATGTCTTCAAATTTGAAGCAACTCACTGACCATAATGGCCCCAGGGATCTGACACACTTTCCCAGGTGCAACACCATATGTAAATTAGGGGTCATATTGGAGCTACCATAAAGAACTGAAAATTCTGAAACAAAGTGGTTTAAAAGTAACGATGAAAGCACTAAGTCTTCTTCACTTATACTCGAAGTGTTTAAGAGTGCTACATCTTTCACAAACAAAGCAAAATGCTGATAAAAGTTTGGTTACAAGTGGTCTTTCAGAAGAATTAAAGATATATTAAACAGGAAAGAACGCAGTTCGGTTGCTTTCCAGTAAATGAGTTTGTCAATTGGCTGTGGTAATCTTTGAAGAAAATGTGGAGGTGTTAACTTGCACAACACTTCATCACCTGCCTTCACCTTTTTATGAAATGAAAACGGTTCGTTTTTGTAATCCTTATCAGACCACAGAAATAACATTTGCTTCATAACAACCAAATAAATACAGTGCATTAAATCAATTGCCATAGATGAAAAAATGTCTGGAACAATAGCAGACAAGACAGTTGGACCTTTCACACCACACCACTTTTCCTCATTCTTTGATGTCCTGCTTAAAATCACTTTGTTCTCCACTGCAAATTTAACATGCTCTTGATATTGTGAAATCTTCCTCATCCTAAGATTTTATTCATAGGGGAATGTAGTAGCATCACCAGGCTTTTCACCCCTCACGAGGCATGAAGGACAAAAGCCACATGAGTTTTCATATTCATGAAGCAAGCCCTGGCAGAACCATCACAAGTACCACACAGATGCAACAACGTTTTCTGTCTTCTCCTCTGCATGGCACTTGACATCGATTCCCTTTTCTAATGTTTTCAAATCTTTATGAATAGGTAGAGGGTACGAATTGGGGCGGGGTTTTGCAACACTTCCTCAAACTCCAGCAATGAGCAAGTTTTCACTAAAAAAACGTTTATGCGGGCTTAATTCATTTATAACAAGATAGAAGGGCCAGAGAGAGGAAGAATTTGATGTGAAGATTTGCATACCATCTGTATTCCTCGTCAATGTAATGTTTGTAACAAACTGCAAGAATTTTTCAGATGCATCTGCGTAAACCTTGCCATCGTACATATCGTCGATGTTATCATTCTTTTTCTTGGTGCTTGTCTTGCTATAGTTCAAATCATCTTTAAAACCTGGCCTTTCAAACATCTTCTTGAGCTGGGGTGCCAGTGGGAATGTAATGAAATAATACACACGCCTACTTTTGTCAGTGCATGTGTCACATAAATCTGATGAAAACTTTCTAATTTTATAACAAATACTGCAGAAATAATGGATGTGAACGGGTTCATCCCCTAAACCTTCAAGAACTTTGAACATGCGTGCTTTGGTATTTAAAAAAATGTTTGGTTTGGGCAGGTGCAATTTGATAAGATTAAGCAATCTTCCAAGCCCAGCTACACTAATATGCTCAGACTGAACAAAGCTTAAAATTGAGATCAAGCTTTCCATTAGATTAATAGGAGCACCCTTATAAAGAGGATTTTTTTTACGCCATATCTTCCATAAAATCATCAGCATCAGAAGCATCTATTAGACTAGGGGTACGCTCCGAAATGCTGCGCGTAATGTAGCGAGCGAAGCGTAGACACATTTCAAACTTAACATGAAATAATGGCTGATCGCAATGGGCAATGCTTGTTTGAGTCGCCTGCCTTGGTGGGGATAGGCCAGCCCGCAATACACCCACGCGTGCACTTGCCTATGCCCCAGGCGCTCGCCAGGGTCAGGCAGCGGGGGAAAAAAGTAAGGTGTGTGATGGGGGGGGACTGAAGAGTAATATAACACGGTCAAGTATTTATGTCCCCCCCCCCCCCCCCCCCCCCCTTCTCCCTCTCCTCGAATCGCTATTTGACATTTCAGAGCCAAGCGGCAGACCACTGGGTGTTACGTATTTTAGAACCCCCCCTCCTTTTCATGCAGTTTTTACTCGTTCTTTACCACTTGCATTGATACAAGTATGCAAGTGGGTAAGACGAACGAGTATTGTACCCGGTAGGGTGGTTGAATGTTTGTACACTTTCATTTAAGACATGAGTAACTAATGCCAGAAGTTTGTGGAATCAATCAATAGGGCTCCCCCTAGTCTCAAATAAATGATAAAGGTATTTTCCTGTTAATTACAAGTTTTATTGAAAAAATCCGGTTTGAAATTTTAAACAGGTTATGGAGGTCGCGCGAATATGATTTTTGCCGGAACAACTGTTTGGTTATGTTTGTCGATTCACTAATTATTTAATTTCATCATTATATGCACAGACACCTGTGTCTGAAATTATCTCATAATAAGAAATGCTAAGTCCCAAGTGTCAGAAGCGCCATCTATCATGTACATCGAAGCGCCATCTCGCGGATCGGAGTCGCACTAATGGATACGATCTATGTACGGTTGTCGAGGCGCGAAGCCGGCGCATGCGAAATAGCAACATAGGAAACAGAGCTGCATCCTAATTACAAAGTCTATGGTTCAAATACAAGTTATGAACGAATGAACTAATCAGTTCCGGTTTTTAACGTTAAGTTTACGCGATGTACTATAGCACTCGGTATTATCGCGTTCGCAATGTGAAAATGACGGATGGGGAATGACAGATAGGGGAGCCCTATTGATTGATACCTCACACTTCTGGCGTTAGTTACTCATGTCTTATGAAAGTGTACAAACATTCGACCACCCTACCGGGTACAGTACTCGTTCGTCTTACCCACTTGCATACTTCGTGCTAAACTTTTTGTATTACGTACTAGGGTAAAGAACGAGACTGTGGCAATCCCACTAATGTGGGTTGATTTTCTTCTTGTTTTACTTGCGCCGGGGGTGAAGGGGTCTTAAGGTAAACGAATGATCTACGTGTTACGTAAAATATGAGAATGTGTCAATTGTTGAGGGGGGGGGGAGGGTGAGGTGCAACCCGATGCGTGCGTGTCGGTGTTCTGCCAGTTGCGTGGTATGTAAACGGCGTCGATGCCATGGGTACGACTACACCCCTCTCCTCGGCCTAACCGAACCCATAGTAGCGTCCTCTGATCCTCCTTTCAACTACTCAGTGCCTAACCTAGCCTCAGATTATATTCCGATGAGTCCCCCACCCGACCAAAGCCACCACGAGGAGACAACCCGTCCACTTTTTCCCTTATTGTACGTGTTGCCCTGTTCGTCATGTAGGGTCTCTTACAACTCGTGTCCCCCCCCCCCCCCCCCCTTCCCCTTGGCCTTCACTGTTGACTGGATTATTCTCCTTCCTGCCCCAAAAAGTGATGTAAGACTGTGCGTGAAAGATATGATAATTTTTTTTTAAAAAAAGAATAGTTTTTGTTGGGTTCAGACATAAAGATGATTTATTGCAATTTATAATTGCTCTGAACTGAGAAGAGTTAAAGTAAGTCATTAATAAGCATTACGTAAACAATTTACAAATCGCATTGATGCAAAAACCCATGTATAGAGGAGTAGGTTCCGTTTCTTCTACATTTTTTTCTTCGACAGAATAATTAATTTTAATTAATTAATTAAATAAATAAATTATTATCTTAAATAAAAACAGTTAATATTAAAATATTAATTAAAAATATTGAGAGAAAATTTATAACTGCATACACAACTGCATACCGACACAACTGCATACCGTTCGGTATGCAGTTGAAATCGTGAAATGTATTTTAATTTATTTTTCTCAAAAAAATCAAAGCAATAGCTTTGATGCCAGCTTCCAAACAGCGGAGGATTGGAGCCAAAAAAAATAGTCACAATAAAGATATTAAAAACTTATAAACTAAAAACCGCAAGCAATACTTACTCTTCTTTCATCTTCTTTTCATAGTAGAGCCGCCTCTCCTCTCTCGTGTACCACCGCCTGGATTCTCGCCCACCTCTACCTCTCCCTCTGTAGCCACGCCTACGAACATTCCACCGTCCACGACCACTTCCACGAAACAAACCTCTTCCTCCCCTCAAATTATGACGATGAACCTCTGAAACACACGAATTATACAACAAACCATAACCTCAAACACCTCACATCACAACCACAAATATTTTAGAAACACTGTCAATATCACACACTCAAATTCTAAACATGCCACATGCCATTCCCATAGCTTCAACAAGAATTCTCAATGCAAAAGGGTCCATTCTCAAGAAAAACTTCCGGAACCTTTGAAAGGACACTAACTCAGAAAGCTCACACTCGTTGCCCACAACGACAACAACCTTCTCCTCCTTTTCAGTCCGTTTTCATAATAAAACTTTTATACACATATCAATTATATAACTATAAGAAAATCCACAATCTCATACCGAAAAACAAAATATAAGTAAACCAATAATAAACCATTCAACCAATTACGCAGCTATCAATTTAAATTAAACGAGAATTCAACAATTTTCTAAATAATGATAAACGTTATTACAATCGTGGATTTATTTTTGTCTGTAAGACTGTAGGTCCATTTTGTTTCGTGAGTGCTGGGTGAGTGCTGCCCTCGCAAATGTCTTGATCGTCATTTGTTTTGTAATGTATTCTTATAGACAAACAAATGACGATCGAACCCTTTGCGAGGCTAGCACTCACCCAGCTTTCACGAAACTAAATCGACCAATCACAGGCCATTCCACAGTCACTTGTCCACAACCTCTACCCTGACGTCACCGGCCACCAGGTTCGACGTTTCCGTTTCTTTTTTGTTTAAATGAATTGTTCGCCCGCCAAACATGACCGTTCCTCATTTGTTGGCTGAGTGATAGCGAAGCCCTGGACCGACTGGGTCAAAAATGTTTTGTCTGTCTGTTTGTCCGCGCGATTTCTCGAGAACGGTTAGACGTAGAAAGCTCAAATTTGGACCATATCTTTCATGCATCATACCAGAGTCAACCTCCCCTCAGGGGCACGGCAGCCCAAGCGGTTTCTTAGATAATTTTCACAAGTGGTCTAAAATTTAATATCCGCCAGTTAGGTGAGGTCAGTACGCGCCATGCTCCTGTCGTGGAGGGGCGGATCAGTGACTCGAGTGGATCACCCTCGGTTAGGTTAGGCTAGTGGGGGCCTGGGTAGGTAAGGTACAGGCAGGTAAGGGTAGGTTAGGGCTGGTTGAAAGGTATTGATAACGAAAGGATGATGTAAGATACGTTTGGAAGACTGAAAATGAGCGTCGTTCCGACCGTGCGGAGAGAGTGACGCCCGCAGGGCGTCCTACTGCCTGATTGGCCCCGCAGGGTCGTAGTGGTCAGGTGACAGCCGCCGGCAGGCCAAGGTAGGCGTGCGCCAGGCGTGGAGTGGCGGAACAGTGATTCGCGATGAGCGAAGCCTGTTACGCCACGACGCGGTCTGGCGTACGCCTACCTTGTTTCTTAAAAAGTGTTAACACTCTTTATCTCCTACACCAGTAAAGTTCCAGATTACTTCCACTACAAAACGAATTGTACTGTTCCCCTAATTATATCCTCCAACTACATACCTTTTTAAACCTAAAATCTAACATTTACCTGAACCGTGAGAGTTTATGCAGACCGAACGCCAGCTATCATCTCAGGCACGTAACTTTGACAAAAGTATTACAATAACACAAATTTTTCTTTAATTTACATTGAAATCAAAATTTGAATTAAAGACTTGTTCTTAAAAATTATTTACAATCCAAGATAAACTAGAATATATTAACATCACTGCAAACATGGAAGAGTACAGTATTCTATACTATTTAAGACTTGCAAAAGTCTAAATCATAATAGGTCATTCCATTTCCTTCCCTGCAACCTCGATACATAATGCTCAATTTGGCCCCTAAATCTAATTTCGCCTTCCACTCCTTCACATGCTTCATTTCAACATTGCGAGAAGCATTCCCCACCAACCACACATACTCCAATTCATCAGAAATTACGTTCTGTTTGATGCCAATCACAATAGCAGCCTTGCTTCGATTCGGAATGCCAATACTGTAAATGTCTTTGACATAATACTTCACGTTCGGTATCATCACTTCTGAATATTTCTTCACCTTTCGGTTCACGACTTTGTCAACTTCCTACAACACACATAAAAAATGTCAAACAAAATGTAAAACTGAAAAAAATTCAAACATGACAACTCACATAAAACAAATCGATGGATAACATGCTGTTAATCTGCTCATCTGTCACACTATCATTGGCATTCCAATCCTTTGCCGATTCATTCCGTTCTGTTGTGTTGAGCAAGGGCACGGGGAATGACAAGAGGTTTGGGTCAGTCAGTGTGGCTTTATTCCAGTTGGTATAGGAACAGAGTGCGCCTCCTCGAGGGAAGCCCAGAGCTTATAACAGGAATGCAGAGGAATAGTAAGAAGAACAAAGAATAGTGGAAGGGGTAGTCTTAGTGTGTTCGAGCAGAGAACAGTCCGGTCAGGCCTGGTCGGTTGTTAGGTAGAGAATGGATACAAGATGGCGACTTGCATGATAGCTCTAAGATCAGGTTAACTGTTTGTTTACTTTTAATACTTTTAATTTGCTCGATATAACACTACTCCCTCCAAAAAGAAACGAAAATTTTTAAGGAATTTAACATTTCTAGCCTCTGCTTACAATATTTTCGTTTTAACCAAATTAAAAGCTGAAACTGTTACGATTTGATCTGAATTTTCTTGACTGACTCTTGAAGAATGATGACGACTGATGACTAAGTACTGTAATTTCTAATGCAAGGTCCCCCGACAGTGGTTAGCCTTAGGGTTGTCCATCCCTTGACTAGGACCTTACACGCAAACAAAAATTAAAAACAAAGAGGTGGGTGTCTCTTGTGGCCTCGAGTTCCTTCCCCCAGGGTACACTCCACGGGTATGTGGGTGCTGTTCCAGGGTACTCCCTCTCGCCTGAAGATAGAACCCAAAAATCCAGGTTAGTCATCTTGTTGCTCCATTGCCCATTGACCTGTAACACACAGACACAACACCACAGTATCCCTGTCACAGTACAGCCTCCCCTCACTTGGGTGTGGCTTTGCCTCATCCCTCTACCTTATAGGGTATGCCTTGGTGTCATCCTATCGCAAATTTTATCTGAGCCTGCCTACGGACACCCTTTCTAAACTATTTGACTATTCTACTGCCTCCATCTGCTTTACTTAACTTTCAGAGTCCCAGGCGCTCGATGGTTGCCAAGACGTCCGCGTAGACCTGGTGGTGTGGCCTTTCTGCGTCTATCGTTGTCACCGGCATGTCCGTCTCTTTCAGCAACCAATCTTCCAGCAGCTGGTGGAGTTGGCAGAAATACTCCAACGGTACCCCCATCTCTTCTGCTCTTCCTCTTGTTTGGATCCTCTCGAAGTTTACCTCTGGCCGTACCCGTAAATATACATATCACATGTTCCTTGTAATCCTTCTTCGGTTGAAACCTATGTTGCATTTCTTCCAGTACTGCTTTTTCTGCCCTTGTAATTATTCCGTCGATGAACAGCTTCTCCACAAAAAGCTTGGTCATGCAATCCAATGATCTCTCCGTGACTGCTGGACCTTTCAGCTGTTTCCTCTGGTCCCATACCGTTGTTAGCGCCCATACTTGAAATATAAACGCCCATTCCTTGACGTCAGCATACAGTTTGTTTAGCAAATTAAAACCCTGAACATTTGTCCATTCTTCAATCGGTTCCTCATGGACCGGGAAACGACGCAGCTCCGCCAATTTCTTCAGAATTGTTGATTTCCCTACTCCGACATTTCCTTCTAGGTACACCACTGGTAACACTTGCTTGCTCTCTTTCTTCCATTTCTTCCAGCCTAGCCACGCCACTAGCACTAGGATCGCCGCTACGCTGGTTGCTGCACGCATGTTGACGATCAGCTCCCGACTGATAGGTGCCCTCCAGCTCTCTGTCCACTTGCCCGTTCGCTCGCACGCTCCCTCCGTCGGTTCTAGCATTGTTCTCGCCGGTCACTGCTCTAGCCGGATCAGTTTTCAGTGACGTGCCTAGCTCAGGTCGGCCGTCGTTCGAGTCAGTTATCTGAAGCTACCCCAACCCATGCGCGCTACCCACAAACGCCCAGCGTCAATCAATTGTTCCTTAAATGTACCGTTAAGTTCCGTATTTGTTCCGTTCGCAACAACACCAGAAACATTGAGAACACGTTTTTAAAAAATATGGCTGGGAGGGGCCAACTTCTTATGCGACCTACACATCATATATAGATGTAAACCGTACAGACTACAATTGTTCTTAGTCTGAATAACCCTAAACAATATTGTTCCGGCGTGGCGTGCTTCACTTTTCTATGAACTGGAACCCAAACGCCATAACCATAGAAAACATGTTTTAAAAAAATATGACTGGGAGGGGCCAACTTCTTATGCGACCTACACATCATATAGAGATGTAAACCGTACAGACTACAATTGTTCTTAGTCTGAATAACCCTAAACAATATTGTTCCGGCATGACGTGCTACACTTTTCTATGAACTGGAACCCAAACGCCATAACCATAGAAAACATGTTTTAAAAAAATATGACTGGGAGGGGCCAACTTCTTATGCGACCTACACATCACATATAGATGTAAACCGTACAGACTACAATTGTTCTAAGTCTCAATAACCCTAGACAATATTGTTCCGGCGTGGCGTGCTTCACTTTTCTGTGAACTGGAAATCAATGGCATACAAGTACCCGAGAACGCGACGCAAAGCCCCCCGGTGAAATACTCATAAGCAAAAATGACGACAGCACACACCAAACAAAAGATTCCTCGAAAGTCTCCCTGGATAGTTCCTTATTGTTCCACGGACGAGTTGTGACTCTTGTGCTGCAACATCCAAAAAGTATTTGGATTGGATTGTTCCAGTGTCTCCCAGTTCTGTTCTGTATTGTTCCACGGCCAAATGCTAAATATACTGCAGCAATATCCTAACAAGCATAAGGAAAAGTATTTGGGTAAGGTGAATTTCTCATAGCCATAATAACGAATCAAAACATCAAAACATCAAAACGAACGTAAGTAAAAGTACTTGGGTAGGGTGAATTTCTCATAGACATAATAACGAATCTCACATCAAGACAAATGATTGTTCCCGTGTCTCCGAGTTCTGTTCTGTATTGTTCCACGACCAAATTACAAATTAAGTGCAGCAAGATCCTGACGAGCGCAAGTAAAAGTACTTGGGTAGGGTGAATTTCTCATAGCCATAGAAACTAATCTCACATCAAATAAAATAATTGTTCCAGTGTCTCCTAGTTCTGTTCTGTATTGTTCCACGGCCAAATGAAAATATACTGCAGCGATATCCTAACGAGCTTAAGGAAAAGTATTTGGGTAGGGTGAATTTCTCATAGCCATAATAACGAATCTCACATCAAAACAAATAATTGTTCCCGTGTCTCCCAGATCTGTTCTTTATTGTTCCACTACCAAATTACAAATTAAGTGCAGCAAGATCCTGACGAGCGCAAGTAAAAGTACTTGGGTAGGGTGAATTTCTCAGAGCCATAGAAACTAATCTCACATTAAGTAAAATAATTGTTCTAGTGTCTCCCAGTTCTGTTCTGTATTGTTCCACGGCCAAATGATAAATATACTTCAGCAATATCTTAACGAGCTTAAGGAAAAGATTTTGGGTAGGGTGAATTTCTCATAGACATAATAACGAATCTCACATCAAGACAAATGATTGTTCCCGTGTCTGCGAGTTCTGTTCTGTATTGTTCCACGACCAAATTACAAATTAAGTGCAGCAAGATCCTGACGAGCGCAAGTAAAAGTACTTGGGTAGGGTGAATTTCTCATAGCCATAGAAACTAATCTCACATCAAATAAAATAATTGTTCCAGTGTCTCCTAGTTCTGTTCTGTATTGTTCCACGGCCAAATGAAAATATACTGCAGCGATATCCTAACGAGCTTAAGGAAAAGTATTTGGGTAGGGTGAATTTCTCATAGCCATAATAACGAATCTCACATCAAAACAAATAATTGTTCCCGTGTCTCCCAGATCTGTTCTTTATTGTTCCACTACCAAATTACAAATTAAGTGCAGCAACATCTTAACGAACGTAAGTAGAAGTACTCGGGTAGGGTGAATTTCTCATTGCCATAATAACTAATCTCACATCAAAACGAATAATTGTTCTAGTGTCTCCCAGTTCTGTTCTGTATTGTTCCACGGCCAAATGATAAATATATTTCAGCAATATCCTAACGAGCTTAAGGAAAAGAATTTGGGTAGGGTGAATTTCTCATAGACGAAATAACCAATTACACGCTAAAACAAATGATTGTTCCAGAGTCTCCCAGATCTGTTCTGTATTGTTCCACGGCCAAATGATAGATATACTGCAGCAATATCTTAACGAGCTTAAGGAAAAGAATTTGGGTAGGGTGAATTTCTCATGGCCATAATAACTAATCTCACATCAAAACGAATATTTGTTCTAGTGTCTCCCAGTTCTGTTCTGTATTGTTCCACGACCAAATTACAAATTAAGTGCAGCAAGATCCTGACGAGCGCAAGTAAAAGTACTTGGGTAGGGTGAATTTCTCATAGCCATAGAAACTAATCTCACATCAAATAAAATAATTGTTCCAGTGTCTCCTAGTTCTGTTCTGTACTGTTCCACGGCCAAATGAAAATATACTGCAGCGATATCCTAACGAGCTCAAGGAAAAGTATTTGGGTAGGGTGAATTTCTCATAGCCATAATAACGAATCTCACATCAAAACAAATAATTGTTCCAGTGTCTCCCAGATCTGTTCTTTATTGTTCCACTACCAAATTACAAATTAAGTGCAGCAACATCTTAACGAACGTAAGTAGAAGTACTCGGGTAGGGTGAATTTCTTATTGCCATAATAACTAATCTCACATCAAAACGAATAATTGTTCTAGTGTCTCCCAGTTCTGTTCTGTATTGTTCCACGGCCAAATGATAAATATACTTCAGCAATATCCTAACGAGCTTAAGGAAAAGAATTTGGGTAGGGTGAATTTCTCATAGACGAAATAACCAATTACACGCTAAAACAAATGATTGTTCCAGAGTCTCCCAGATCTGTTCTGTATTGTTCCACGGCCAAATGATAGATATACTGCAGCAATATCTTAACGAGCTTAAGGAAAAGAATTTGGGTAGGGTGAATTTCTCATTGCCATAATAACTAATCTCACATCAAAACGAATATTTGTTCTAGTGTCTCCCAGTTCTGTTCTGTATTGTTCCACGACCAAATTACAAATTAAGTGCAGCAAGATCCTGACGAGCGCAAGTAAAAGTACTTGGGTAGGGTGAATTTCTCATAGCCATAGAAACTAATCCCACATCAAATAAAATAATTGTTCCAGTGTCTCCTAGTTCTGTTCTGTACTGTTCCACGGCCAAATGAAAATATACTGCAGCGATATCCTAACGAGCTCAAGGAAAAGTATTTGGGTAGGGTGAATTTCTCATAGCCATAATAACGAATCTCACATCAAAACAAATAATTGTTCCAGTGTCTCCCAGATCTGTTCTTTATTGTTCCACTACCAAATTACAAATTAAGTGCAGCAACATCTTAACGAACGTAAGTAGAAGTACTCGGGTAGGGTGAATTTCTCATTGCCATAATTACTAATCTCACATCAAAACGAATAATTGTTCTAATGTCTCCCAGTTCTGTTCTGTATTGTGCCACGGCCAAATGATAAATATACTTCAGCAATATCCTAACGAGCTTAAGGAAAAGAATTTGGGTAGGGTGAATTTCTCATAGACGAAATAACCAATTACACGCTAAAACAAATGATTGTTCCAGAGTCTCCCAGATCTGTTCTGTATTGTTCCACGGCCAAATGATAGATATACTGCAGCAATATCTTAACGAGCTTAAGGAAAAGATTTTGGGTAGGGTGAATTTCTCATAGACATAATAACGAATCTCACATCAAGACAAATGATTGTTCCTGTGTCTCCCAGATCTGTTCTTTTTTGTTCCACGACCAAATTACAAATTAAATGCAGCTAGATCCTGACGAGCGCAAGTAAAAGTACTTGGGTAGGGTGAATTTCTCATTGCCATAATAACTAATCTCACATCAAAACAAATAATTGTTCTAGTGTCTCCCAGTTCTGTTCTGTATTGTTCCACGGCCAAATGATAAATATACTTCAGCAATATCCTAACGAGCTTAAGGAAAAGTATTTGGGTAGGGTGAATTTCTCATAGACATAATAACGAATCTCACATCAAATAAAATAATTGTTCCAGTGTCTCCCAGATCTGTTCTTTATTGTTCCACTACCAAATTACAAATTAAGTGCAGCAACATCTTAACGAACGTAAGTAGAAGTACTCGGGTAGGGTGAATTTCTCATTGCCATAATTACTAATCTCACATCAAAACGAATAATTGTTCTAATGTCTCCCAGTTCTGTTCTGTATTGTGCCACGGCCAAATGATAAATATACTTCAGCAATATCCTAACGAGCTTAAGGAAAAGAATTTGGGTAGGGTGAATTTCTCATAGACGAAATAACCAATTACACGCTAAAACAAATGATTGTTCCAGAGTCTCCCAGATCTGTTCTGTATTGTTCCACGGCCAAATGATAGATATACTGCAGCAATATCTTAACGAGCTTAAGGAAAAGATTTTGGGTAGGGTGAATTTCTCATAGACATAATAACGAATCTCACATCAAGACAAATGATTGTTCCTGTGTCTCCCAGATCTGTTCTTTTTTGTTCCACGACCAAATTACAAATTAAATGCAGCTAGATCCTGACGAGCGCGAGTAAAAGTACTTGGGTAGGGTGAATTTCTTATTGCCATAATAACTAATCTCACATCAAAACAAATAATTGTTCTAGTGTCTCCCAGTTCTGTTCTGTATTGTTCCACGGCCAAATGATAAATATACTTTAGCAATATCCTAACGAGCTTAAGGAAAAGTATTTGGGTAGGGTGAATTTCTCATAGACATAATAACGAATCTCACATCAAATAAAATAATTGTTCCAGTGTCTCCCAGTTCTGTTCTGTATTGTTCCACGGCCAAATGACAAATTAAGTGCAGCTATATCCGAAAGAGCTTTAGAAAATGTATTTGGGTAGGGTGAATTTCAATTAAACACAAAATAACTCTCGAAAATTTATAAGACTATAATAATGTAATATTGGTATCTTCACTGTGTTGAACTAGACTTATTACAAAAATAACAAAACATTACAGTTTTTTCACAACAGTTTTCAGGTATAGTAAAACACTTGGTAAAAATAGAATGAAGTAAAACACGTACGTAAAATTGTACTGAAGGTAGCTCACTTAATTAACAAGATAACTTACTACAATATGCTGAAGAACACAGTAATGAAATACTCAGCGTAAGCTACTGTGGACCAGTTATTTAAATGGCACGTTGGTCGTAAACAAAATTAGAGTTGTCACAGCAACTACCTTAAGGCACCTTGAGATAAAATAACACTTCAAGAAAGTATTGAATATGAGCAAGTGGATTAAAGCAGGAGTCAAATTTGCTTCTTTAAATTATCCTAAAGTGATATCTAATTATCACCCGGAGCAAAAAGCAAAATTTATAAGAACATTGTAATATTGGATTCTTTACTATCTAGAACTAGACTTATTACAAAAATAACAAAACATTACAGTTTTTTGGATTGGTCAAGACTTTTTTTAAAGACTAATTGGAACACCTTAATGATTGTTATTTACATTGGCTTGTTCACGTCAGACTTAAAATATTAACACAGCTGAAAGGTACACGAAAACATTTTTTGTGAACCCCCAGTAGGAAATACTGAACTTCTCACCTAGTGTCCACAGTTATGAACTTATTATCACAAGCAGTTTTCAGGTATAGTAAAACACTTGGTAAAAATAGAATGAAGTAAAACACGTACGTAAAATTGGCTATTTTTTTACCCGCCAACCGCACCCGCAGCCAATCACAGAGCCCGGCTATGTCACGTGACATCCTTTGTGTCCTCTGCAGTGTATATTGTGGGGGATACCTGTGCCGGGGTGCCGCCGCTTTCGTGTTTCACTGCCAGAGCCCTGCATGCGTTGAGTGTGTGTGTGTGTGTGTGTGTCTGAGTTTGTGCGTGTAAGTATGTACCAGATGATTCAGAATCGCCGTGCATATTCTACATTACGCAAACCCGCAACGCACGGTTGCGATGTACGGGCTTCCGAAACGAACGATGTTCAGACTGCTGACACGGCTGACAAGGGGGTGTCCCGAGCTGTAACTCTCAGATTTTGATGAAACCGGAGACGTTTCCATGCGGTGTTGTTTGATTTTGAAACATAATACGTCGGTATCTCGAAAACCGCTAGAGATACAGCGTTTTCCTTAAAAATTTCAGTTCTTGAGGGTTCCACTTTGGCCGATTCACCTTGCAGAAGTATTTTGATTTTTTAAAAAATTCGTCGTTAACATCAGTTTCTTTCAAATTGTACCCATTTTAATGCTTTAAAAATTTATATCTTAGAAACTAGCCGATGTGGGCAGCTAAAATTTGGTTTCCGAGGGTTTGGTGGGCAGTAGATCCCGCAAAAAAAGTTTCATCAAAATCTGAGAGTTACACCTCGGGACACCCCCTGTGAGTTGACATAGCGCAAGCTAGGGATGCTTTCACGAAACGAGAAAAGCCGCCGGCGTGCACCAGGCGTGGAGTGGCGGAGCGGTGACTCGCGATGAGCGAGGCCTGTTACGACGCCACGACGCGGTCTGGCGTACGCCTACCTTGAATAAAAGATTGCTATGGGCACATCCCGCGATTGCATACAACTGTTCGTGCATCGACGGTAGAATAATATTAAACAATAAATTGATTTTACGTGTGGTTCTTTATTTTTTCTATGAAAAATTCACCCTACCCAAATACTTTCCCTTGCGCTCGTTTGGATATTGCTGCACTATATTTGTCATTCGGCCGTGGAACAATACAGAAGAGAACTAGGAAACACTAGAGCAAGCATTTGTTTTGCCGTGAGGTTGGAATTTTTGTCTATGAGAAATTCACCCTACCCTCACTACACTCCCTACACTCACCCTAAAAGTACTTGTACTTTTACTTGCGCTCGTCAGGATGTTGCTGCACTAAATTTGTAATTTGGTCGTGGAACAATAAAGAACAGTTCTGGGAGACACTGGAACAATCATTTGTTTTGATGTGAGATTCGTTATTATGTCTATGAGAAATTCACCCTACCCAAATTCTTTTCCTTGAGCTCGTTAACATACTGCTGCGGTATATTTGTAATTTGGCCGTGGAACAATACAGAACAGATGTGGGAGACTCTGGAACAATCATTTGTTTTAGCGTGTGGTTGGTTATTTTCTCTATGAGAAATTCACCCTACCCAAATACTTTTCCTTAAGCTCGTTAGGATATTGCTGCAGTATATTTATCATTTGGCCGTGGAACAATACAGAACAGGACTGGGAGACACTGGAACAATCCAATCCAAATACTTTTTGGATGTTGCAGCACAAGAGTCACAACTCTTCCGTGGAACAATAAGGAACGATCCAGGGAGACTTTCGAGGAATCTTTTGTTGGTGCGTGCTGTCGTTATTTTTGCTTATGAGTAATTCACCGGGGGGCTTTGCGTCGCGTTCTCGGGTACTTGTATGCCATTGATTTCCACTTCATAGAAAAGTGTAGCACGTCATGCCGGAACAATATTGTTTAGGGTTATTCAGACTAAGAACAATTGTAGTCTGTACGGTTTACATCTCT
Organism: Megalurothrips usitatus; assembly: GCA_026979955.1. Taxonomy (NCBI): domain Eukaryota; kingdom Metazoa; phylum Arthropoda; class Insecta; order Thysanoptera; family Thripidae; genus Megalurothrips; species Megalurothrips usitatus. The sequence continues at coordinate 13,361,680 of CM049595.1, read as the reverse complement.
ATATGATGTGTAGGTCGCATAAGAAGTTGGCCCCTCCCAGTCATATTTTTTTAAAACATGTTTTCTATGGTTATGGCGTTTGGGTTCCAGTTCATAGAAAAGTGAAGCACGCCACGCCGGAACAATATTGTTTAGGGTTATTCAGACTAAGAACAATTGTAGTCTGTACGGTTTACATCTATATATGATGTGTAGGTCGCATAAGAAGTTGGCCCCTCCCAGCCATATTTTTTAAAAACGTGTTCTCAATGTTTCTGGTGTTGTTGCGAACGGAACAAATACGGAACATAACGGTACATTTAAGGAACAATTGATTGACGCTGGGCGTTTGTGGGTAGCGCGCATGGGTTGGGGTAGCTTCAGATAACTGTTCGAGTCCACATTCCAGCGTTCAACTCTGTAAAGCTCCACTTTTTGTTGACCAGTTTTTCCTGGTTATGAACTCGTTGGTTCGATTTTCCACTTTTCCACATTTTGTTGGGTGTGACGTGGTTTCTGGACTTCTTCAGTTAAATTTTTCTGCTGTCTGCTGTGGCTACCTCGGTGCTACCTGCCCTATGCCTATTCCTACTCCCTTCCCCCTTATTTTATTATGATCTCAGGTGTCTCCATTTTCTACTACTTTACTCCTTTAGATTCCACTTATGCGTTTGTTCCCGAACCATATTTCAATTTATTCCCGCGCTCTCGTCTGACTCGCGTTTTTTTTTGTTATACCGTCGCTTGACTCATGCTGTCTCTTAATATCTGCCTGCCTGTGACCTTTTCTTTATTGTGCTGCTATGTAAACACCAGTATAAACGTTGATTTTATCTCATCTTAATTGGTGCTTCCTAGAGTAAGTGTAGTGTCAACGTGGGACACAGCTCAGGACATGTCCCTGAACAGGTCGAATCCAGTGTTGGTTTGTGTAGACGACTCGACACAGCCATTTCTGACAGGTCATTGAATCAGTCTCTAAGCAGCTCTCAATTCATCTCATTTTTTTTAAGTATGGGGAAAAATGATTAGGGAACCACGTTTTTAACAAAGTGATCAAGAAATTTTAATTTTTAAGAATACAGAGGAATATTTACAGGTAAGCACTATTTACAGATGACAACTGAGATCATTAACCTAAAATTAGAACATTATGTTAATTTAAAAAAAACGGAACAAATTGGAAACCAAAAGACTTAAATGTTACCATTTACAAAACTGAAAAACTGGAAACAACTTGGAAAACTTGGAAACCAAACGACTTAAATGTTACTATTTACAAAACTGAAAAACTTATTTACAAACAAATGTTAACACTACTCTCTTTCCCTTCTAGATTTTACCCAACATTGGTGGAGGTGGCTGGACCATTTCTCTGATCAGCTCTTCCACTCCTTGGCTGAGCTTCTGAACCGGTTTCTTCGGTGTCTTCAGGGACAGGTCCACCCCCAGCTCCCGTGAAAACCTTCTCTTCTCCGCCTTGGTGAGTCTGGTGCATGACTGTTTTCTGTGGCCTCTTCCCCCACACTTGCTACACCTTACTTTTGGCTGCGGTTCGAAAAGGTCTCCGCAGTTGTTGTCTTCTTTAGTCTTGATCAGTTGCATACACTCCTCCGTAACCGTAACCAGCTCGCAGGTTGGGCTGATCCTTACGGCCTCCTTCGTCCGTGCTACTTCCTCCACGACGCTCCAACTAACCTTTTCGCCAGGGATGTTGATACTCTTGTCTGTGATCTCCACTGCCTCTAGTGTCGTTGTGGCTGCTGCTGCTTCTTTCTCCTCCTCTTGAACCATGTCCCACCAGGACGGACGGTTCAGATTTGCCGCCTCCAGTGCGGCCTCCAACTCCTTCAGTTCCTCCTCCATGGAGGTGTCTGGGGCCGCCTGCCTCCGTCGCTCCTGTTCCATTTTCTTTCGTCCTTCCTGTGCCGGAGATGGCCGGGGCAGGGCCGATTGCTTTGCTGACTTCTCCACGACGCCGGACCTCCTCTTGAAAGCTGATTTCTGTGGAGCTTCCGGGAGCTGCTTCCTCCACTGGGTGGCGATCCGGGCCGCTTGCTGCCGTCGCTCCTCCATTTGCTGCCTGGCTGACTTCACCCTAGTCTCCACCCTCTTGTCCTTCGTCAGCGGCGTCAGGCGGACTTCCCTGGGGCGGACCTCCCGGGTTGTCTGGACCCGCTTTGGGATTCGATAACTCGGCCCCAGCAGGCTCGCCTTCTTCTTTAACTGCTTTTTCACTTCCACTTTCATTTTCTCCACTGAACTCGCACCGGAACTCAAAAACTCAACTGCTCGCACTTCTCCTCGCTACTCCGCTGCTTGACTCGTCTCCTCCGCCTTGCTACCCCTTGTCCTTCCCTGGTTTGCAACAATAGGGTAGCGCAGCCCCTGCGGGCGCGGCCTTCCCTCGGCGCTGCGGCCTGGAGCGGTGTTGCCGGGTTGCCGATACACCGCGGCTCTCACGGGATAGTGCCGACATAGTTGAGCCACGCGCCCGGGGTATCGCCTTCTGTGACGTCACCCGTAGGATGGCGCGGGAACGGAGCCAGCCTGTCCAAGTGAACGAGTTGTAGGTTCAGCCGGTTTCCATCTTCTCGGATCCGTGCGTTACAATCGTTGATTATATCTATTACGGTGAATGGACCCAGCCACTTTTTCCTGAGTTTTTCCATTTCTCCCGTTTTTCGTGCCCGGTCGTACAGGAACACTTTGTCTCCTGGCCGGAAAGGTGCTAAGCTGGCGTTGAGATCATATCTTTGTTTCATTTTGTTTGCAGCTTCGTTCGACATTTTCCGGACCTGCTCATGGATTTCGATGAGTCCTTTCCTCACTTGGTATGGAAAATTACCCATGTCGGGTAGTTTCGGCGGTGCCTCCCGTGTCAATGCCAGTGGAATTCGCATTGGAGCGCCGAACATAACCTCATATGGTGAGAAGCCATGGACCGGATTGGGTAAGTTTCTGTATGCCTGTGCAATGAATGGCAAATAGTCTAGCCAATCTTCTTTGGCGTTTTTCATTAGGACTCTTAGTTTTTCTTTTAATGTCCGGATCCATCTTTCCGCCTTGCCATTTGCTGATGGATGTTGGGCAGTGGTACGATATTTTTTTATGTGGTAGAGTTCCATTATTTCTCTTATCAGTTGACACTCCTCTGGTTTTCCTTTATCTGTTAATACTGATAATGGAGAACCAAAAACAGAGAATACGTCCCTGACCAATGTTTTAGCAATTTCTTCGGCGGTTTGTGTCTTCATTGGGGACACTACAGGCCATCCTGAGAATGCCTCCACGGCTACTAAAACCCATTGATATGCTCGGCACAGGTTGGCGAGGCTCCCCACGGCCGCGGGCGGCTGCGGGCGGGCAGCCGCTGAGGACACCCGTCACTTCGCACAATAGGGTATTTCACTGCATCCAAACCGGATCCAAAGAAAAAACATCATGACGCCGAGAACTGTATCCGATATGGCAAATCGAGGCCGTAGAACTATGATGCTCCGGCGTAAGTCCGCCATGTTGGATGTCCGTATTTAGTTTTCAGGATGTAATTTAAATCAAAATACGAAGAGAAAGAGTCGCGAGACATTAAAAGTCACATGTCCGGACGTGAATCTGCGTGCTAGCACTTACCGTTGTCTTTGGGCGGTCCACAGAATCTCAAAGCCGGTCTTTGTTTACAACGGAGTTGTTGACATGAACTCGCATGGAAATCCAACATGTCGTACGTTATCTGTCAATGTTCGTCTGCACCCGCCGCGATTTTTCATACTGGATACAGATTTGGAAGTCGTCATCTTCATTTGTGGACGGGTATGACCATTTGTGGATGCTCCTGATACTTTGTGGACGGTTCCCAACAGTTGTGGACGGGTATGACCATTTGTGGACGGGTATGACCATTTGTGGATGCTCCTGATACTTTGTAGACTGTTCCCAACAGTTGTGGACGGCTGCCAACATTTGTGGACGGGTTTGACCATTTGTGGATGCTCCTGGTACTTTGTGGATGGTTTCCAACAATTGTGGACGGCTGCCAACATTTGTGGACGGGTATGACCATTTGTGGATGGTCCTGGTAGTTTGTGGACGGTCCCCAACATTTGTGGACAGCTTTGTGTCTTTGTGGATGGGTACGACCATCAATTCCTGTTTGTGGCGGTCCCCACACATTTGAGGATGGACGACCATTTGTCCCCAACATTTGTGGACGGTCTCCAAATTTTTGTGGACGGTCCCCAACATTTTTGGACAGCCCCGAGGGTTTGTGGACGGCTGTGCTGTGAGTATTTCTGGATGAGTGCTCGGCGACGTGTTGCCGTCGAGAGTCGGTCCGGATTAAGCTGAATTTGGGGAGTTGGTTTGTGGCCCACAAAGTTGTAGCCACAAACAGGGACATGCGGGGAGACACTGGCGGCGGCACGGCGGCATCTTTCCTGAGTGCAACGCTATTTTTGTTTTCCCCAAACACTCACCCGTTTTTGAAATCCAAGAGAAGTCCGTTGGCGATGCAGTCGGCGACAAGATAGATGCGCGGAGCCGGTGGCGGAGCCCGTGCAGACCTCCGGGCCTTTGCTCCGTTTGAGAAAACCACAACAGCCAGCAAAGTTCCGTGAGTCGCCGAACAAGCTTGAAACAAAGCGCCATGCCACTGTACAGGTTATGTTTCACGAACCACAACAGAAACTAATTAATATCCGATTGGCGCGGATACACGTTTGAACAGCTAAGGGCCGGGGCCAAGCCGCGGCAGAGCGATGTGAGTATGAGAAATACTTGGTAGGGCTGAGCTCGCTAGTGTTTGTTTACACACAAGATAGGGGGCTATTTGAGAAGACCGTTATTGGATACAGTACGCAACTTAAAATATTTGTTTCTACACACTACAACGCAAAGGTGCAATTGTTACCTCGTGCACGTAATACACACAATGAAAAACTGAACGCTGTATTTCTCATACTCACATCGCTCTGCCGCGGCTTGGCCCCGGCCCTTAGCTGTTCAAACGCGTCTCCGCGCCAATCGGATATTAATTAGTTTCTGTTGTGGTTCATGAAACATAACCTGTACAGTGGCATGGCGCATTGTTTCAAGCTTGTTTGGCGACGCACGGAACACTGCTGGCTGTTGTGGTTTTCTCAAACGAAGCAAAGGCCCGGAGGTCTGCACGGGCTCCGCCGCCGGCGCCGCGCATCCATCTTGTCGCCGACTGCATCGCCAACGGACTTCTCTTGGATTTCAAAAACGGGTGAGTGTTTGGGAAAAACAAAAATAGCGTTGCACTCAGGAAAGATGCCGCCGTGCCGCCGCCAGTGTCTCCCCGCGGGATCGAACCCCTAAATATATTTGCTGAGCCTATCGAGATCTTTAAAGAAAAAGAAATCTGGGCGAAACCCCGTACAGCCAACTAAGTGTTGATTTAGACTGTGAAGGTGAAGCTGAAGCCGTTCATCACTTGTTTTGGGTCCGTTCGTGGTGCTGACACCGCACGCGCCACATAGATTATTTTACTTTCCATGTGGATTTGGTCAAAAATCACAAGAATCATAGGGGCTTTCTGAGTGTCGGTATCAAGAACACGCCCAAAACAAACGATGAACGGCTTCACCTTTAGCTTCAGCTTCACACTCCAAACCAACACTAAGTGTTGATTTAGACTGTGAAGGTGAAGCCAGGGCTGGGAAACTCCGGCCTTGTCTAGCCCAGCCAAAAAAAGTGCGGTGGGCGACAGAGCTCGCCAACTTAACACCCAAACAAAACAAAATTCTCAGAGCCTGGAGGGCGAATTTTAAAACTCAATATATTTGAATAAATGCCCATTAAAATCCGAAAAACTACGACAAAATTATGTCTGAGCCACAAGCGGCACATTACAAGGGAAAAAAGCACAGAAGTAGCTACTTTATTTTTTATTAAAGATTACACTTTTTTGTCCCACAACCCTTCGATGGTGAAAATAACACTCTATTATCGGCAGTGAATTTATCTTGAGGAAAGCGTTATAGGCAGCAACTGTGCAAAGCAGACGACGACATTTGTAAACAGACATTCGAGCCCGTCTGCTGACTTTCAAATGTGTCGAATTTTCCGCAGGCTTTTATTTTGTATTTTAAGCGGGACCACCAGGGGAATGCCATTTTCTGTGAAGGCCCTTTGAACATGTAGTCGTCCTCTGTGCAACCAATGTAATATAGTAGAAGCGGGCCAAATTTAGGCTTTACTGGTATGGCTTAATTGGCAAGTGACTAGTAATCGCATTTGCAGCACTAGGATTGTGTCGGTAAGGAAATTAAGATAGGGTTCAAAAAACAAACAGAATAGTTTTCAATTTTATTTTAATAATCGTCCTTCTTTGGTAAAAGAAATACCAGATCAGCGTCAACTTGTGAGATTCGCTTCTGTACCTTCACCGTGAACCTTCCCAGCAAGCTCCAATTTCCTGAAAGCACAAACAAGGGCAGACAGTAAAAAAGCAACATTTCCTACGCATCAGTGGGGAAAAACTCCCTAATCTGCATTTTAAACTTGATCCAGAGCTACACCAGCTAATTTCCACCCTGCTCTTAGCAGCACAATACATGAAATTCTTCATCTCTGCCTTTAAATCAATGATCCCACGAGCCAATTCACGTTAAGTTCAGTTGAAAAGAGTACTGGTCCCCCGATTAAAATTCATGACCCATGGGAGCAGCAAAAGGTCTGTACACGGTTTCAAAATTGCCTGTAGAGTTGAAAAAACCGTAAATACTACCCAGGGTTCATTATAAAAAAAACTTATGTTAGCCTAAAGTAACACAAAATTGATGGGCACTTATCTGTCACATATCATGACTTGTGGGAACATCTCTTGATATCGTGGAGGACAATGGTTCTTGTCTTCTTCTTCAAGTCCACATCCACCTCGAAAACTGTAAAACAATAATCATCGTTGTAACTTACGAATTCACGAGAGTAAATTTGGGAACTCTTCAAGGTGTGCATTCTGGCTACATAATTAAATACAGGTTTTAGAACTGTGAAACAGAATGGATGTGCCACACAGACTCTCACTGTAAGCAAGGGGACAACTGAAATAGTGTTGCCCCTGCTCAATGAGCAAGATTACTTCATGGATCTTTCTATAGACAAACATTTAAAAAATGAGACTCTCGAACCGCTTATGGATCTGGAAAGTCTTGCAGTAGGCTAAGGACCACATGAAGGAACATAAGAGCCGAGTATGTTCATGTTCATTACACAACAAATCTACATTTTCATTTGAAAGTTTCTCTTGTGAGGGACGAATCAGACAATTGAAACACATTACTGTCACAAAATACAGACATGTAAGGCAACCAGGCCCACCCACACAACTGTCACTTTGAGTGGCACTCCTTTGTAGTTTATAGAAAAGAAGACAGACTTAAATGAAAAATACTGATTACAACCAGTCAACCAAATGATCACTTGGTAAAAACAGAAAATTCTACAAAATAAAACAGGAAAACTAATTCAGCCAGATCTGTTAGAAGTTACCATGTCAGTAAAACATGAAAGAAACTCTACCTGCGTTAACAGCACACTCAGCCAGAGACCTACCATTCAGAGTTGTGACAGATACTGATACATAGGACGATGTAGTGCTACTATTAGAAAAAACTCTGAATTTCATTATTTCTGTTTATTTTGACACATCTTGCAGGAACGACGTCACGCTCACTGCCGACATGCGCGCCGAGAGCGAGCCACTGCTGCTGGCCCCGGACGCTGCTGAGCTTAGTTCTGGATTCTAACAGAGAAAAAAAGAATAAATAGAGAATTACGATGACAGTCTGAAAATCTTTGGGTGTCTTAAAATTTTCTAAGGCTCAATGGACTCGGTTTTTGGTGTTCCTCCAAAAAGGTACAGCAATTGAATCACTTTGACAAACAATACATAAATTTACTTCTTCACATATGACAGCTCACAATGTGAAATTCTTCAGGGAAAACACATGCCCTATCATGGCATGTGAATTTTATGACATCAAGGACTTTGCCTCGTAGTCTTCAAGAAATCATAGTAATATAAATGATACGTACAAAGCCGCATTTCCGTACCTTGGATGCCTCACGGGCATGTTTGTGCGGTCGTCGGTTACGATGGCCCGTACGCCCTTGTTCATTCCTGCTACCTTCCACACTTTCATTCACTCCCTCATCCACCTGCTCATTCACACCCTCATCCACATTCACACCTTCATCCACATTCACACCCCTGCTCCTTTCCCTTTCTCTTCCTCTCCGGCTTCCACTCCCTCTTCCTCTTCCCTGTCCTCTTCCTCTCCATCTCCCTCTGCCTCTTAAATCGCCCTGCCCACTCCCTCCATGCCTGAAAAATAACAAACATCCTTGTAACATATTGAACCAGTTAAGATCATTAACAATTTATTTAGGAAGTTGTTGCTTACTGAAACACCTGAACATAAGGGTTCGATGAACTCCCCAGGTTCAAGTTAAAATTAAGATTGACGTTCACTCCAGCGCCGGCATCCACCGCCGCCCTCTTCCTCTTCTTCCTCCTCCTCCTCTCCCTCCTCCTCTTCTCCCTCCTCCTCCTCCTCCTCTCATTTCAACCTCGTTGTTCATTCTGTTACAGTCACAACCAAGCAAAAGAAAAACAAACATCAATTCATACAACAAAACTCAAGAAGACATTTGTACACACATTTCACAGAGATTGATAAGAAATACTACTCTACCACACATCACATAACTTTAATATACTTCCCTTCAATGCACACAGGGTGCATGTGACCTCTACTTACACATAGGCACCAGTTACGTTCACCAGTAACAAATCAAAAGTACAAGTTGGCGACAAATGATGAGGACTAAAATGCAAGTGCAATGATTCACAAGCTAAATGAATGAGTATTACCTTGCCCGTCAGCATGAGAGTTCCAAATTCCACAGTCAGTCACATGACAATTATTCAAGCAGCCAACATAAATCTCTCATCCCAGGTCCTACCGCGTGGAGGTGGGCATAGGTATTTACAGACATCCGTAAATGTATGTAAATTTCAGGACCCGCGCAGTACATCACCCAAAACAACCACTGTGGAAGAAGTGGAAGATAAATACGAGGGGGCAGGTGTAACCAAATCAACCCCTTTGGCCACCAGTGGCCACCAGCAAGAAACCAACCCCCTTTGGCAACCACATGTGAGGGGGCAGGCAGAAACCAAATCAACCCCTTTGGCCACCAGTAAGGAACCGGCAACCACATGTGAGGGGGCAGGCAGAAACCAAATCAACCCCTTTGGCCACCAGTAAGGAACCGGCAACCACATGTGAGGGGGCAGGCAGAAACCAAATCAACCCCTTTGGCCACCAGTAAGGAACCGGCAACCACATGTGAGGGGGCAGGCAGAAACCAAATCAACCCCTTGATGTACTGCTTTTACAAACGAACCGGGTAGAAACCGCGGTCCATGGGACAGGTTTACACCACAGTCCCCTCATATTTCCAGCACAGCAAAGCATATGCAGAAATATTTTACCAAATTACCATTACTCTTTTGGATTGCTCTTTTTTTACGTTTGGACAGTACACTGTTTGTCCGACTACAGAAATCCAGGATCAGTTTCCGAGCCAGCCAAGTGATAGCAGCTTCCATCCTTTCCTCCTTGTGTACAGGGCACGTCAACCACGTACACTGTAGTTTCCCTTTCAGCTTTTCTAACACTTTGGCCTGAAAGTTCCAGACATGAGCAAAACCCCTGCAATGATTCACAAATATGTTAGAGGCAGTTTTCACATGCTGTACTACATGAGCACTAGGTGCTGCATGGGTGGAAGGATCCCAACTGTGCAGGTCTTGATACTCTTGGCTAGTACTTGATGCAGTCCAGTCAGCATTGCATGTTTCACACGCAACACCCTGAAGGACATGGCCTCGCAGGTTGCGAGCTAAAATTAGATCATCATAACGCTCAAATCGATTGGCAATGATTTCATTTGAAATGACTCCAGCTCCAAACCTCACCTGCTCCATCGCACTACTTACAGGGTTTGTGTTGGCCGAGTCAGCACCATCATCAAATTCAATACCAGCTCCAGCCAATGCCTTAGCAATCATGTCCCTCATTGTGACAGTTTGCTCACTGTTCGCGTCATCACCTTCATCGTCAGGAATGTCAGGGTCATCAATATCATCATCAGAGTCCACAGCAGCTGGGCCTGGCCTGTCAAAACATTGTTGCCTGGAAAGGAAAACTTTGAGACTGTCCTGGACAGCAGTACCTGTTGACTCAACATTCGAATGGGGGTTATCAGGCACAACTAAGCCACGAATAAACACGGCCTTCAAGCTGGCAATGGCCATGGCGGGCGTCAGTTTGTTGCCTTGGTTTCCGTGAGCCTTATACCCTCCAAAATCACTTTCAAGTGAATCCGTTTGCACCCCAACCCTGGGATTCAATTTCTTACCATACTGTTTACCAATATCTGCAAGTGCCATAATGGATTCAGCGGTTGATGCCCAGTTCTTGAGAGTTGGTGAATTAGTAACATATTTTCTTTGACCAGTTCTAGGATCCACCTTGAAGAACCTTGCCTTTCTCAGCTTCTCCACTAATTGAGGTAAAATATGCCTGTGTGGGGAACCATGATCTATGCTTTGCCTGCAATACTTCACATTCCCAGTTCTTGCTTCTTTGGAGGAATGACCAAAAGTAAGGTCAATCAATTGATCAACGTCCTTAATCACCATTGCATTAATAGTTGAACCGGGCAGAATTTCCTCTCCCAGCTCTAGAGAGATGTTCACATTAGTGCTACTAAACAGTTCAACCGCTAGTATCACTTTCATCTTAGACCTATTGTTTTTCAAGTCCAGGTGGCGGTTAGTTATTTTCCTGGTTAGGGATCTGGCGGAGAGTCTGTCTCTACATTGGTTAGCAATTTCACACAGATGCTGGAAGAAGGTCCAGCTCAATACAACAACAGTCTCTATACCATTCACTGCAAGTGGCCATTCCAAATGAGCACCAATCAGTAGATTCCTGAAACACTTAGCCAAATGTGCTGGATCAAACGTGACATAGATAATATTTCCATCAATGTTAAAACAACCTGGTTTTACAACTCCATTCTCCTCATACTTGTACTTTTGCAGCAATGCCTTTGAGAGTGCTACATTGGAGGAACCCTGGTCGCAGCAAATGAAACATACCGTAAGTCCAATCTTTGTCAAAAAGTCATACACCTGCTTAAACAGTCTTTGAAGCCTTGCTTGATTGGCCTGTGCGGAGGAAAATGCGAAGGCGACTGGGAAGTGCCATTTTGAGAGCAGGCCCTGCACCTGAAACACCAAAAGTTTGTCGGCAAATTTACCAGTTCGATCCCTTATTAGTTCTTGAGCAAACATTACATTCCCAGCCTCATCCATAGCCAATTTCCGGGCCAGTGCAGTACCATAATCTTCATAACCAATAATACTACCATCTTGCAGAGTTAAAAATGGGATTAAATCGGTCTCATCCCAGATCACACCAACAACTTTCTGGTATCCTTCCATACTTTCAGTACAACTCTGAACAGTTTTGGCAAAAGGACTGTTCTCATCAAACCCACATTCAATGTGTATGTCCTGCACAATTTTGCGAGTAGTTCTCCTGGAAGGAAGGCCTAAAATCTGTTGGCCCACACTGTGACCACCACGGCCTCCTGCCTTTTCCATAGAAACACCTACAGCCTTAACATCATCTGTATATCTGCGTCCTCTGGGTTTCCTGCGCTGATTAAGTGCATGACATTCCACTAATTGAATTAATCTCTCACTTACGTTTTTTTTTGTCCAAGAACTCCTTTATACTTAGCCTTCCAAGTTTGTTACACTTTTTCCTGAGACCATCAATGGTATTTTGTTGAACACGAACAGTAGCCCGCAAAGATCGAATCTCATTTGCCAATTTGAGGTGGTACTCGTCTGCATTGTCATCATTTTCCATCCCTGCATGCAACAGGATTTCTCGCCGGGACAAACTCTGAAGTGTAACTCGACGTCCTGAAGGTACAAAAAAATGATGGGCATCAATTACTTCACATCAAAATCATGATCTGACGATTAAGTTCAAGTGAAACTCACTTTTATACCACCTTCGAGGGGTGGTCTCCTTGGCCCTTTTTCTTTTTGGACCTCCATTCCGGGGAACACTATTTTGTTCTGGGCAAGGAGCTGTGTCCACCAACCGTGGCTCGGCTGTCTGTTGAGGTACCAATGGGAGCACCGGATCCTCGGGAATTGGACCTGTGATGCTCTTAGTGGGGTTGCATGTAACAATAATTGCATCAACCTCAAACAACCCCTCCCTAACTTCACCATTAGGTTCTCTATAGTTCTGGTAGTAGGCCCAGCACAAATCCTTGAGTGTCCTGTAACAGCCACAAAAAGCCTTCCCACCTTCAACCACTTTGCATTTTTTATCTCTAGAATGTGAATCAAACAACCAATAAAGCCCATTCATTTTCCAGGCGGATTGAGTATATGAAAAGGATGAGATTGTAACTCCTGAAATCCCGGGAGTGGAAAAGAAATCTTCAAGAGTTTCCATAAGACGTGTAGGAATCAACTGAGTACCTAGGTGAGAACCTAAGAAACTTTTAACAAGGGAAAGTGTGACCTCCTGATCGTACACAAAGAACTCATTAACAACATTATCTGGCGCGAGGTAAGTGTACACATTACCCATGTTTGCTTTAATGCTTCTATCATACAACACATTACCCTGCTGTAGAATCATTTCCATTGTGGCTGAGCTCCATGTAGCAGGATCTCGGGTAACTGCCATTGCAATTGCATGTATGGCCATGGCACAACACTGTTTGCCTACTCCCGCATAATCTGCAAAATCTGGGCCACCCTGGTGATATGGTGCCTGCACAAAGTGCACCGGCTCAGGTACCAGCAGCTCACTGTAGGCCTGGGGATGCAACAGATCCTCATCATAAATCACATGCTCGGGCTGAGGAACCATGACCGGGGGATCGTTGACAGGAACTGAAACAATTTCATTGTCATTAATATCACAGCCGTCTGAAACCAGTAAATCATCACCAGCATTGTCCATAGCAGGTATATTGAGTTGAGCCCAATCTTTCATGTCTGATCCACTGAGCGGCCCTGGCAATTTCATGGAAGGTATGGCACCAGGTTTCAATAAACAGTTCCCATACATATCTTCTTTGGCAAAGTGTTCCTCACACACATAGCAATTTAAGAGCTTTTTCAGGGGCATCTTAAGAAGGCCTTTCTGGCCACACATTCGAATCCATGATATACACCTGGAAATCAAAAGCAGTGGATGAAACAAACATTAACAAATACAGCACAGCTCACAGTCAAATACAAAGAATGAGAAAGATGTTGGGTCTTGCATAGCAAGAGATTTCAAAGCATGACTCACGAGTTTATATAGAACATAATGAAATTTGTTCAAGGACCACAGGAAAAATGTGCAATATGCTGAGGATAGGTAAAATGCTCATCATGACATGGATGATTTTGAAAGACATATGACTGACCATTGACAAGACAAACATCAGCTAGCAGCCTGAAAGCATTGAAAAAAATAATCATACCGTACATATATACAAGTGAACACACAAATATTTCAAAATATTTAAGGCCATGAACCCTCAAGAAAGCCATGCCAGCTCAGAACAGTAAATGCATCCTAAACACATTCACAAAGCGCAAGCAGGAAGCCAAAGATGAAATCCTACAAGAATGCACTTATTGACTGGGGCACTGCTGGAAATACTAAATTGAATACAGTACTCAGCTCATTCCAAAGAAAGGTTCAAGATATATAAGCTATCAATTACTGGCACCAGCGACACTGTCTCCTTACAGCAACATGACACACTGTCAAGGTACATTAATAAGAAAGGCTCCACATCACAGAACCTCACTGAACTTCAGCCAAACACCGGAGGACAATATTAAAAAAGAAACCAATTTGAACTGTATCCGTCAAAGTATCAAAAAAAAATAAGAATAAGAAAAAGGTAATCCCAAACTTACGAACCAAGTGGTAAGTTGATATATGAAATCGCATACCCCTATGCAAATGCAAGAGTTCCCTCTGCCCAGATGATAATAAAACAAATATGACACTTGTCGATCATAACAAAACAATCAAAGACTGTAACAGAGGCTCCTCAAATAGTGATATAGCTGCTATAGAATAACAGGTCCCTATCCCATGTGTTAATTCAGGTCAAGTACAAATCGCACACACCAGGGTAACTTCCATCACAAGCAAAGTATCAAAAACCCCAGAACATCAGATCTAGACATGGCTTTCCAACGCTCAGCACACAAAATTTAAAATTTACAATAAACTGTGACCATAAAAAGAGTGATGCAGATTCAGATTTACTGCGTGGGCTAAATGTTTGTGAACATGGAGTGCAACAGATTTCTATAACCTAAGCTCCACCAAACCCTGTCCTAATAATTTTGCCTAAGCTGAGACTGGATGTTTTAATATTGGACTACAAGCCCACAGCGCGCACGCTACGTGGACCTGAAGTAAGGCTCAACATCATTTGTCAACAGCTCCTAAACCCACAAACTGGGATTGGATGTTTTAGCATATTTTTCACAAGTTCACAATGTCAACTTGCAGAGGAAAGAACATCATTTATCCACAGTTTTATATGCTTCTAGGCTAACAAAAATTAAATTTTGACTTGGGTGCAGAGTGGTAATGATATCTGACCAAAGAACATTAACGTGAGATATTATGGTGCTCTCCAGCAATTAAAAATCTATGCCCAAAAAGGCAAGAGCATTCCAAGTCACTAACCACCTTAGTCTTGATAAGATGTTCAGAAAATGATTTCAATGGAGCAAGCCAGCTTACTCAGCAAGTTCTTCCACAACAGTCAAACATTGAAGTGAATGGGGAACAAACTGAAGACATAGAAGAACGGATAATAGCCAATACATACACCTGAAATATACAAAGAGAAAGGTAAAAGATGCAAAGATGAAATAATAAAACAACCATGCACACAATTCTGTAGTCAATCCTGTACAAGGTACCACAGCAAATCAGATTGCAACAGGGATAGAATCTGATAAGTGTTGCATAAAAAATATACCCAATATCTGATCAAGACACAAAGTCAAATTACAAATCGGACAAAAAGCAGGAAATATGATCTGAGCAAGGCCAATTAGATTTGTTGCACTATTCAGAAACTCATGGAAATTAGACAACGCATTTCTAAAGCCCTACAGCTCCCCTCTTCAAGCCCTATCCTGGCAATTTTGCCTAAGCTGAGACTGGATGTTTTAATATAAGACTGCAAGGCCACAGCGCGCACGCTACATGAACTTGGAGTGAAGCTCAACATCATTTGTCAACAGCTCCTAAACCCACAAGAAATCAGACACAATTAGACCAAAGCCCTAAGCTGAGACTGAGATGTTTTAAAATTGGACTACAAGCCCACAGCGCGCACGCTACATGAACTTGAAGTAAAGCTCAACATCATTTGTCAACAGCTCAAACTGGGATTGGATGTTTTAGCATATTTTTCACAAGTTCACAATGTCAACTTGCAGAGGAAAGAACATCATTTATCCACAGTTTTATATGCTTCTAGCCTAACAAAAATTAAAGTTTGACTTGGGTGCAGAGTGGTAATGATATCTGACCAAAGAACATTAACGTGAGATATTATGGTGCTCTCCAGCAATTAAAAATCTATGCCCAAAAAGGGTGGAGCATTCCAAGTTACAAACCACATTAGTCTCGATAAGACATTCAGAAAATGATTTCATTGGAGCAAGCCATTACACAAGTTCTTCCACAACAGTCAAACATTCCAATGTGTGGGGAACAAACTGAAGCCAGGGAAGAACGGATAATAGCCAATGTTGAGATAACCTGAAATATACAAAGAGAAAGGTAAAAGATGCAATAATTTGATATAAGAAAACAGATATGCACCATACAATACTGTAGCTGCATCCTGTACACAGATACCACAGCGACCACCTTGCAACAGGGATAGAATTTGATAAGGCCCCAACATAAAACATTTCCCAATTGTCTGATCAAGACTAATGTGGCTTCCTAACTCGGAAAAAAAGCAAAGTTCGAAATATTATATTGAGCCACTCAATAGAGATTCATGTTGACTATTCTGAAACTCATTAAATTAGACACAATTAGACTAAAGCCCTCCCAAGCCTTGTCCTGATAATATTGCCTAAGCTGAGACAAGATGTTTTAAAATTAGACTACAAGTCCACAGCGCGAACGCTACATGTACTTGAAGTAAAGCTCAACATCATTTGTCAACAGCTCTTAAACCCACAAGAAATCAGACACAATTAGACTTAAGCCCTAAGCTGAGACTGGATGTTTTAATATAAAGCTACAAGTCCACAGCGCGAACGCTACATGTACTTGAAGTAAAGCTCAACATCATTTGTCAACAGCTCTTAAACCCACAAGAAATCAGACACAATTAGACTTAAGCCCTAAGCTGAGACTGGATGTTTTAATATAAAGCTACAAGCCCACAGCGCGAACGCTACATGTACTTGAAGTAAAGCTCAACATCATTTGTCAACAGCTCTTAAACCCACAAGAAATCAGACACAATTAGACTTAAGCCCTAAGCTGAGACTGAATGTTTTAATATAAAGCTACAAGCCCACAGCGCGAACGCTACATGTACTTGAAGTAAAGCTCAACATCATTTGTCAACAGCTCCTAAACCCACAAACTGGGATTGGATGTTTTAGCATATTTTTCACAAGTTCACAATGTCAACTTGCAGAGGAAAGAACATCATTTATCCACAGTTTTATATGCTTCTAGCCTAACAAAAATTAAAGTTTGACTTGGGTGCAGAGTGGTAATGATATCTGACCAAAGAACATTAACGTGAGATATTATGGTGCTCTCCAGCAATTAAAAATCTATGCCCAAAAAGGCAAGAGCATTCCAAGTCACTAACCACCTTAGTCTTGATAAGATGTTCAGAAAATGATCTCAAAGTGGCAGTTGTTTAAACAGCTTACGCAGCAATTGCCACATATCAATGTTTGATTGATTGAGGGAGCCTGAATGAGGAAAAATAAAATTAAGACGATAGAAGAACAAATCATAGCCAATACACTACATCTGAAATACGTGAGAAGTACAAATGAAAAGATGCAATAAAGAAAACCAGAACACAATTCTGTTAGTCAATCCTGAATGAAGGTGCCACTCAAATCAGATCATACTAAGGTGAGCATCTGATGTGTGTTGCATAAAAAATATACTGAATATCTTATCAGGACACAAAGTCAAATTACAAATCCACAGAGGACTATGATCTGTGCAAGGCCAATTACATTTACTGCACAGGCAGAAACTTTGGAAACTTAGAGAGCAACGCATTTCTATGTTCCTACAGCTCCCCTCTTCAAGCCCTATCCTGGCAATTTTGCTAAGCTGAGACTAGATGTTATAATATAAGACTGCAAGGCCACAGCGCGCACGCTACGTGAACTTGGAGTTAAGCTCAAAATCATTTGTCAACAGCTCCTAAACCCACAAGAAATCAGACACAATTAGACCAAAGCCCTAAGCTGAGACGAGATGTTTTAAAAGTGGACTACAAGGTCACAGCGCGCACGCTACATGAACTTGAAGTAAAGCATTACATCATTTGTAAACAGCTGTTCAAAACCACCAGCTGGGATTGGATGTTACATTACTCGACTACAAGTTCAGTGTGAACTTGAAATATAAAAATTGAAGAACATCAATTATCCACAGTTCTAAATGCTATTTGCCCAAATGTTACTAGAAAAACCTTGAAACCACATTTTGAAGTTTGACCAAAATTAAAGTTAGGACTCACAGACAAATACTGGAACAATAAAATTACAACTCACTTTAGTCATGATAAGATATTCGTGTTATTGTTTTTGCATCACCTGTAATACGTTTTTTTCTTCTCAGTTTGGCAATAAAATTGCCAGATCATTGATGAGATAATATTTTATGCAGGGGGAATCAGAAAAATATGAGCAGCACGTTCATGGTGCGCAAAGAGATGTAAAACCCTTACACTGGATAGGTTGAAGGTTTGACTTAGAAGTAAATGACATACCTTGACTTATCTTTGACAGGAAAGCGCTTGAAACTTATACTTTTCCTTGAGTCATTACCACACTCGGGCGCAGGTATCACACAAGACCTCTTAGAGTATGAAGAATTGTACTTGTACTGCTTTTTCCTTTTGGAATCACCGTTGTCTCGATTTTTCACCATCATAAAATTCTGTGGAAAGTCTGACGTATCGCTACAACACAAGGAGGAAGACAAAGTCCAGTACTTACACTTGTAATTCTCTGAAAGAAACGCCTGCATGCTGGCAAAACAATTAAGGTGGCCATTACGAAATTACAAGACACTCAATGAGTAAATGAATGAATTAAAACAATTTCAAGATTTAATGAATGAACCCATAACCTCCTACTGCCATGTGCTTGCCTGAATCATATGCAAGTTAATATGATGCTATGTTTAAAGTTAAAATATATGGGTATAAACAACACGCAAATTCAAATGTTATTAATAATAATTAGACACAAACAATTCCTTTCCGTTACACACGTCAAATTTACGAAAAACGTCGGACAGGAAAATATCAGACCTTAGCTCGTCGAAACTCTCTAACAGAATGCCGATTTCTGCAAATAATGAGTACAGCAGTGTGGCCTACATAACAATGTACACAATTAACATTTTTGTTAAATATGTCTAGTTCATAAAACTGAGGTCCTCTCAACACTTCTTTTAATTTAATTTGTTATCGAAATTCAGCTTTACATGATAATTTTGAAAAATAATAATTTGGGGCTGCAATCACTACTTTTCAGGGATTTCAATGTCGCGAGTTGGCGGCCTCTGTCGCCCACCGACCAGCCCCCCACCACCCCTTTCCTCCTCACCCCCTCGCCCAGAGTTTCCCAGGGACTTGGGTTAACATGTCGCTGGTACCCTCCAGCTCATCAGCCGTGACATCAGTTTCCAGAACTGTGTCTATTTGTTTTTCCATGAAAGGTCTCAGTAACATTTTGGTGTTGGACCTGACTAGGTAATACACTTCCCCACTATCGAAATCTCCTTTATGTTTTGAGAAATCTCTGGTAGAGGGAACTCTGTGATCTCCCAGTTGTAGTATTTTCTTTTTGGTCCATATTACTGCGTCAAATTGATCTAGGAAGTCATATCCTATTAAATTCTCTTCTACTTCTGCTTCGTAGACTGGGAACTCGTATATTTTCCCTTGTAGTTCTATTTTTGTTTTGACTGGGCCGTAAAGGTTGGCCTTGTGTGATGTGGCACTTTTCATTTTCAATTTTGCCACTGGCAAGTCCATCCTGGTTCGTTTAAACACTGTGATGCCTGCTCCTGTATCACAAACTGCAGAATCTTGTTTGCCCTCTATTTGGCATTTTACAATGGGTGCCTTTCTCTTGGTGTGGCATGCACTGCACCTGACTTCTTCATTTTCCTTGTTGTCACAATGCTCATGCCGTGTCTTTTTCTTGGCTTTTCCAGGTTCCTGTGGCGCCTGATTGATGGTTGATTTATCCGGAGTATGCTGCTGGCGGTCTTGCTGTACCTCCTCCTTCTCCGGATTAGATGAGGTACTTATCAGTTTCCCTGGTTGTTGGGTACGAAGGGCAATATGGCTATTTGTGCGCCGTTGTTGTTATCATTCCCATTTCCATAGGGGTTGTTGTTGCGGCGTCCCCCGTTGTCCTTGTCGTTGTCCGCATTTTGGCGGCCCGCGTTGGCGAACTGGTACATTGCCATTGCGGCCTGAAGTGCTTCTGGCGGGAATACTGGCAACTGATAGCCGTAATGTCCGCTATTTCTCCTGCTATTGCCACTGTTTCCATTACTGCCACGGCGACTTTCGCTTCTATTTCCGCCATTCTGTTGTTGTTTCAAGAACGACCTGCATTCGTTTTTGAAATGCCCCTTTTTGTGACAATGAAAGCATTCAATGTTTTTCTTGTCTATGCCTCCTTCTTTAGGTTTCTTTCTGCACTCATTTGTATAGTGTGTCTCTGTCTTGCAGTAAGTACAATAGGGCTTGCTTCTGCAGTCTTTTGTATGATGGGTGTTCGTTTTGCAGAATGGTCCTCCACTGCTGCGGTCTGCGCCACGGCCGCGACCTCGGCTCCCTCGGCCTCCTCGACTTCCTCGGCCTCCAGTCTGGGTCCCGAAGCTCTGCCTGGAGTTGTCTTCGGCTTCTCCTTCCGCTGCTTGGACCTCGACTTCTAGGTCTTGCTCCATCTCGTCTGGTTCTTCATGCTCCACCCGGCGAACCTTTGCACTCGGCCCTCTGGTGCTAGTTGGCCCCAGGTCCAGTGACCGCCCCCGACTTAGATGTCGCATTTCATCTTGGATTGTGTCGACTGACGCATACACCATTCTGCTGATCAGGACGGGATCTTGGAGTCCTCTGATGAATCTCCGTACCAGCTCTTCTTGAACTTGCCGTTCATTCAGGTTTGTGAGGTACTTCCGTCCCACTCTTTCGACCTCGTTGGCCCAGTCCCGATACGGTTGGTTCGGTTTTTGAACCAGCTCTTCGAACGCCGCTCGGCGCTCCCACAGTGATGTGTCGATTGTGTAGGTGCGCGCTAGGACCGTATCCAAGTTGTGATACGAGTGCTGCTGCCCTTGGTCGTTGAGGAGTGCAATCACATGCGTTGCATCCCCCCGGAGACTTCTTAGTAGTTGTCGTCCATTTGCTTCCTCCGTCCAGGCGTTTCCTTCCGCGGCTGCTAGGAACTGCGCCCGGTACACGCCATAGCACGTTTTGCCGTCGAACTCTGGAGCGTCCAGTTTCTCATGTCTGTGCTGTACGCCCGCTGGTTGTTGTCGTACTTGCTGTACTGCTTGTTGTGCTGCTTGGTTTGCAGCTGCTACTGCAAGTGCGGCCATCTGGTTCCAGTGGTCCTGCTGTGGTGGCCCCTCAATGACTTGGACCCTCAGCGGATGATCTGCTGGATCCGGTTGCTGCTGTTCGTCGAAGCCTTGGAAATTAGGCTCGTCTTCCATCTCGTCGTGCTGCTCTTCCTCTGGCTCCTCGTCGAAGCCGTATCTTCGCACCGGCCGTACTTCTCGGCGTCGTGCTCTCGCTGCTGCTGCTGCTGCTCGTCCTCTTGCTCCTCTGGCGCCGCGGCCTCGGGCTCGTCCGCGGCCCCGGCCTCTGCCTCTGCCTCTCACTTCGTCCTCTCCGACCCCCACGTCGACTTGCTGGATTCCACGTTCAGCCATGGTGTCACTTCCTTACTTTACCACCAACGGTGATTGGGGTTGGGGTTAAGTGTTTTGTTCTTATATTTGATTGTCAAGAACTTTTCCCCCCCTGACTGTGGGCCTCGTCTCTCTTTTGTTGCAGCGTCTTCCACGTGGACGGTGGCGCCTCTGGGTACGGCACGAAGTATGTCGGGCTGTTGCTGGATGTCGAGTGGTTCAGTTGCCCCGCTGAATCAAGGGAGCTGGAGCTGCCGTATGACGAGGATGATGGCGTGTACGACGGGTACGACCGCACTGGCGTACGTGTGTGGGTTGTCGACCCGTCCGCACCAAACGTGATCGTTGTCCGGTAGTCCGTGGTCACGGAGCTGCCAGTTGACGACGTGCTGGCCTCACTGTTGGTGTCGTATTTCGACATGGAGCGTAGGGAATGACCACTGAATAAAATCCTTTTTACTCGTTCCCGTCTAATTACTTTCACGAGTAGTACGACTCAGCTAGTGCAGGTCAATGTCTCGTGACGACTCAGCACCAACAGGTCAATGTATGATCGCTTTTCTAATTACTCTACTTGTCTCCACTTCACAACTCAGCTATTACAGGTCACTGCCTTTTCAGGCGACGCAGTAACAACAGGTTTTATGTAGTTTTTGACGCCAGAACGTTGTTCGCGACTCAATGGATAGGCTTATGTCTGATAGACAGCGCAACCCACAGGTCAATGCTAAAACGTCTACGAAAGCAGTTACGTAATTACTGCCGGCCTGCCAATACGACTCAGTTTTTCAACATGTCACTGCACTTGACGAACTCGACTGTAATTTTACTACTTATACTACTTGTTGTCGGAACGCAACGTCCAAGAAACAGGTCAAATCCGACTAGCGGGACTCAGTTCCTTTTTCGCAGGTTAATCCTTCAACGCGGCGTCTAACCTCGCTTGGCGGAGCGCAGCGGTCTCTGACCACAGGCTATCCCAACCACGCGGCTACAATGCTTGCTTGGCGGGGCGCAGCGGTCGCTTGACCACAGGCTAACCCGTCTCGCTGGCTTTGTCTCTAGTCCGTACGTCTGGCCAAATCCTCTCTGCCTTCCTTCCCCCTCGAAAAACTCCGTATACCGCTGTCACCACTGTTGTGTTGAGCAAGGGCACGGGGAATGACAAGAGGTTTGGGTCAGTCAGTGTGGCTTTATTCCAGTTGGTATCGGAACAGAGTGCGCCTCCTCGAGGGAAACCCCGAGCTTATAACAGGAATGCAGAGGAATAGTAAGAAGAACAAGGAATAGTGGAAGGGGTAGTCTTAGTGTGTTCGAGCAGAGAACAGTCCGGTCAGGCCTGGTCGGTTGTTAGGTAGAGAATGGATACAAGATGGCGACTTGCATGATAGCTCTAAGATCAGGTTAACTGTTTGTTTACTTTTAATACTTTTAATTTGCTCGATATAACAGTTCCAATTCACAACTTCCACTAGACTTGGAACAGCCTGGTGCACTTATCTGAAACAAAATACTTCTTTTTACAAAAAATTCTCAGAGCTCATAACAAACTATACTTTAAGTATTAAACCTCAGTTTCCACTTTATCTCAATCATGTTCATTTCCACTTTTCACTCGTTAACTTTGGAAACAATTAGAACGCCCTTCTCCTGGAAAGCCATCCTCCACTTTATTTAATTTTTAAGAGCTGCTCCAAGAAAAAACTGCTCCAAAGAATTATATAAAATAAATTATATAAAAGAAAATGAAAATGTATATTTTTGTTATAAATACAATAAAAATAACATACTTTATCAAAGGGTTAGGTTAGGTTATTTTAGGTTTGCTTAGGACCTAAATTAACCAATTAAAATTTGATATTTTCTTAAGCGTATTTAAATAAAAAACATTTTATTGCCCTTTATTAATTTTTTTTAAAATAATGAATTAGAGCAGTTCAGTTGGGTCTATCCTAAAACGCCCTCCTCCTGGAACGCCCTCCTCCATTTTACTTAACTTTCTGTTTATATAATGAAAGAGAGTAGATGACTGAACTGCTCTAATTCATTATTTAAAATAAATTGAATGAAAGACAATAAAATGTTTTTTTTTATTTAAATACACTTAAGAAAATGTCATATTTTAATAGGTTAGGTACTAAGCTAACCTAAAATAACCTAACCCAACCCTTTGATAAAGTATGTTATTTTTATTGTATTTATAACAAAAATATACATTTTCATTTTCTTTTACATAATTTATTTTATATAATTAGTTGGAGCAGTTTTTTCCTGGAGCAGCTCTTAAAAATTAAATTAAGTGGAGGAGGGCGTTTCAGGAGGGGGGCGTTCTAGTTGTTTCCCGTTCAGTTGTCTACTCTCTTTCTTTATATAAACAGAAACTTAAGTAAAATGGAGGAGGGCGTTCCAGGAGGTGGGCGTTCTAGGATAGACCCGTTTACTTCCACCATCATCATTCATTTCATTTCCACGCTGAATAAAATTTAAAAAAGTTAAAACACTATTTACCATATATTATACAAAGAAAGATTTTGTCACTTTTCCTTACCTTTCCACTGATAATTCTATTAATGAAAGACATTACGAGGAGAAAATTCAACCTTCAACAAAACTCAACCGAACACACTTCAAAAATGGCGCCGCCACCACCAATACTTTACCACCATTGCCATGCCAACACAACATACATTACAACCAACTGCCCATAAAATTCCCATCAAAAATATGACAACAAAAGTTACCACAACGTAGAACAACCAATTTTAACATTCCATAAAACAACGAACTCCAGAAATTTAAATTTCAAATACATTAAACCTTTAAAAAATACTTTCTGTGACACTTAAAGAAAAAATATAATACGAATCCTTCCACAATATACAACCACTAAAAAAAAACAACTCACCGTTACTATAAAACTATAATTTTAAACCTGCCCTGTTCCATTACAAGACCAATACAAACCTTCATGTATCCTTCAATTTTAGAAAACAAAATTAAACAAACTCAACTTAAATAGACGGTACCTTAACCAACGCAAACCTGTGCGAAACTCCGGGCCTGCCGGTGTCTCAGAGTGACACAGTATCGACAAATCTACAAAATGCCCAATCATGTGCAAAACTTCGGGCCTGCCAGTGTCCTACTTAGTGGGACAGTATTTTTAGCTCTACTTTTTGATTCTGACAACCGTAGTATTGATGGAAATGATAAGGTGTTGAAGCCACTAATCCGAGAATTTATATTTCTTGAAGAGACGTATTTTACTTATAACTAAGGAAAGTGGTATGCTAAGACTGAAGTATTTTGTTGCCTTAATTTTTAGCAGATAACAAGGGTTTGACTGCCACTGACTTCTGTCGCATATGCAAATGCAAGCCCAATCTGAAACCATGCTTCGAGAAGATGAGTCCTTGCTCAGAACTGTTCAGAATTATAATGAAGATGTTCTCATTGGTGACTTCAAGTTAACTGGAATCAAGAAAAAAAATGTGTTTGACGAGCTTCCATCTTTTAAAACACCAAGTGATATTTGTGTTGATGAATTCCACGATTTAGTGGAAGGTGTAGCGCACTACACTATGGTTCCAGTTCTAATTCACTTTCACCGGTTAAGTTCTATGTTCATCCCTACACTGAATAGCAGACTGTCTTCCATAGCTTTAGGTGTAGACAGTGATCAATGTTGACAGACTTCTTCACAAGAAAAAATTGAAAATGACTGGAGCTGAAATGTACCTATTTGTACGAATTTTTGGTGTCCTTGTCAAAGACCCGATCCCAGACGGCGATCCATTTTATGAACTGTATTTGCGTCTTCATGATGTAATGTCAATTATTCATGCTAAAAGCCTGCCTTCTGACTCTGGACCAATTCTTGCTGTTGCTGTCAAAGAGCATAACACGCTGTATCTTGGCCTGACTGATCAACTTTTGAAGCCTAAACACCATTTTCTTGAGCATTATGCATCGCCTTCTTAGGCACACAGCCAACACCTGCATGACGAGAGTTAATCTGTGCCGCACTGTGGCGATTAAGCAGCAACTATCTTTTTGTTTTAGATGCGTATCAAATGCTTCAATTAGTAAGCCATTAGTTGCAGGTCCTTCTTCATTTAGTTCATCTCAAGGAATTGAGTGGGTATGCATCGTACTCTTTAACTATCCCAGAGACTGTATTTGAGCATCCAATGGAGTCAGCTCTGAATTGGGTAGAATTTAAGGGCACTAATTATGCACCCAAGCAAGTGGTAATGGTTGATGTTGACCCTGATGGTTTGTTTAACTTTGCTGAAATCGAGTTGATTTTGATTAATGATTCACAGCCTTTCTTCATATGCTCTGCATTGGAAACTTTAGGGTACTTCAGTGAGGTCAGGGGATATGAGGTACAGAGAATGAAGAATGTTCAAAACTGGTTTTCCATTGAACATGGTAAATGATGAGACCCTCTCCCTATGTGTTTGTACCCGATGCCCTCTGGGGAAGTTGTTGTAGTTTTAAGAAACCAATTGTAAATTTTTTTGTAATAATAATGCTCATAAACATTTGTTTTAATATTTTTATTTATTTATCCTTACATATGCTCAAAGGAAGAGGAAGGACATTTTTTGTGGGGGGAGAAAACCCTAGATAACCTATTAGCACCCATGACTAAATCGCTTAGCGGGGGTGCCAATAAAGTTAGCACAATTCCTAATACGTGTCCCCAGACGCACTTAATAATTAGCTGTAGTGCTAATAATCTTAGCATTAGCCCTCCAGATTGAGCTACACAGCCTTAGGAGATACACCTAATACTTAGCTCTACACCAAAGCTTTGTTAGCACTGCAGCTAATTCGGGGTTGCTATTTTTTTAGCTAGTGGTGCTAAGGTTTTAGCTATCTATATGCTGCAAATTTTATTGGTACGAGGAGCTAATTATTAGCTGCCCAGCTAAACATTTTTCTGCGTGTATTTGTTGCGGTTAATGTCGTCAGCCCGGGGAATGTCGTCATTAGCCGGTTAATGTCGTCAATGTCAACCTAACCCTCGATTTCTGGTGGATGTTGACAAATGGCAACATTATCGGCCCGAAATTGGTTAATGACGACATTCCCCGAGGCGGTCCGAGGAATGTCGTCAATTGATAACCGAGAGGTCCGGTGAATGTTGACAGTAGTGAGGGTGAGTGGCAAGTGTCACTACTTGTTTAAGTATGTAGGGCAGTGGGCCGGGCGGGGGCGTGGGTGAAGTTTATTTATTTATTGGAACAAGTGGTGCTGCCGTGGCATTTGGAGTTACATTTGATGCCGGAGCGGCGGCAGTTGCATCGATTATTTACGCAACGCGTTGTGCAATTGCACCGCAGGAAACCTTGAGTTCCCTGCGGCCCTCCTTGACCTGCAAGTTGGCGAAGGGAGGCGGGCACGTCCGAGACCGTCGCCAGGTCCAGGATCGGCAGGGGCGCGACCGTGAACATATTCCTGGCCAATAAATGGTTGAGGGTGCCGTCGCTGTTCCCGATTCTGTAGAACCCGTCGGGCGTCACTCCGACGACGACGCCTGCTACATTCTTGGGGTTTCCCCTGGCGCGGTCGACGTCCGGCACGGGGATGTAGACTGTGTCGCCGACGCTCGCGGGGGGCATGGACCTCCGGGACGCGGCCAACATCTTGCTCGCCTGCTTAATGATGTTGGCGCGCGCCGTGTCCTGCCGCTCCTGCACGAGGCGCCCGCGACCGCAGACTCCGCACAGCCCGTGTTGGAGACACTCTGCGTGGTGCAGCCGCCCGCACCTGCTGCACGCCGCACCGGCGCCGGACAGCGTGCACGTCTCGCAGATGTGCTCCGCCGCGAGGAACCCCCGGAAGGGAGAACCGGAGAATGACGGGGGCGACGGGCGTCCGGTGTAGGCGCCAGGGGAAGGTGCCGGTAAGGAGAACTGCACTGTCGGTGCTCGGCGGCTGCTCAACGGGGTGCTCGCGGCACGGCTGGTGCTGGGGCGGTTGCTCTCTGCCAGGGGGGCCACGCGGCCGAACGGTGAGCTGGGAGCTGAGTGGTCTGTAGACATAGTCAGGGGGCAGGGTTGGGGCAGGGTAAGAGGCTGTAGCACTATCTAGCTGCTACACACCTGCCGGAGACGGGATGGAGTCCGGAGTAGAGGGGGCAGGCTCTGGGGTGGAAGGGCTTGCAGACGAGGTAGAGGGGGCAGGCTCTGGGATGGAAGGGCGTGCAGACGGGGGAGCAGGCTCCGGGACCTGGATACTCTCCAGCAGCTCGACCAGTTGCTCCTCTGTCCGCAAGGTGCCGAGGGACGGCACCAAGGTTGGCGGGAGGGTGGAGCCTAGCCCTGTCTTCATTGGCCGACCGAATACTGCCTCGTACGGTGACATCTTGATGGCTTCATGGTATGCTGTGTTCTTCTTGAGTTGCACGAACGGAAGCAGCGTGACCCAGTGCGTTGTTCTCCTCTCCAACAGCTCCGTCTCCAGGATGCGCTGCACTTGCTTGTTCGCATTTTCTACGGAGCCCTGGCTCTGGCTGTGTCGAGGCAAGCCTGTGACACAACGACACAGCGAAATTAATTAAGTGCACGCTAGTGGGCCGGGAAGCTGTCCGTGGTAGAGACACTTACCGTGAACTATTTTCAGGTCCGGATAAAGCTCTCTCAGAGAGTTTATGATGCTGTTACAGAATTCGCGGCCATTGTCGCTTTGAAGTACCGACGGGCAGCCCAGCAGAGTGAACAGGTCCAGGACGTGATGCGCCACCTCCGCGGCCGTCTTCTGTTTGAGTGGCCTCAGAACCACGAATTTTGTTACATGGTCTTGATAATTCAGTATGAATTTGAAGTCGCCGTCCGGCCGAGATTGAAAGTCGATAAGGTCGATTTGGACCCGATCATTCAGTTGAGAGAACACGAGGGGGCGGACGGTCACGCCGCGCTTCTTGGCCTGGTACTTTGTGAGGCAGACGCCGCACAACTTCAAAAAGAGCGCCACAGTCTCTTGGGACACGTTCACGTACTTCGCCGCGAGCGCCGGCACCATCTTGTTCCGCCCACCGTGGCCCGTTTCCCGATGCACCTCCACCAGCGCGTCGTACAAGTCTTCATTCTTTATGAAGAACCGCATTCGGGCGGCACCGTCAGACAGGGGAGCGATGAGGTGCTCCACCCCCTCCACCGTGACGACCGCGTAGCGGGCCAGCCTCCTGTAGTCCTCCTTCTTCATTCCCGGCCTCTTCCCTAATTTCACCTTTTCTAATATCTCCTTGTATTTCTCTTCTGACAGAAACGCGGAATTGTCCTGCCTCTTGCTATTTATTATAACATTGAGGTGTTCGTAAAACTTTACTTTATCAGGAAGTTGGAGGTCCATACTGGCTGACTGGTGGGGACGAAATAGTGGCGTGCGGAGTGCGGCCTCCCATTTATAGCGTTCGAAACAATGCTCCAACCGGTGACCTGTATAGCGTTCGAAACAATGCCCCCACCCCACCCCCCGCCCGGCCTACTGCCCTACATACTCAAACAAGTAGTGACACTTGCCACTCACCCTCACTACTGTCAACATTCACCGGACCTCTCGGTTATCAATTGACGACATTCCTCGGACCGCCTCGGGGAATGTCGTCATTAACCAATTTCGGGCCGATAATGTTGCCATTTTGGACGTCTGGCAACATTATCCGCCGAATGTCGACACAAACGGGAAATTGACGACATTAACCGGCTAATGACGCCATTCCCCGGCTGACGACATTAACCGCAACATATTCAAATGTTGCTCTACCCTTTCCTCTTACGTTATCCATCTCAGTCCATTAATTTATTTTGGTCGTTTAAGGTAAATGAAATCTTGACAGATATGGGGAAGGAGCACCTCATTTTGAGCGACACGGAGAAAAATGTGGCCCTGAGTGATAGCCAAATTTTGAACGAGTCACCTAAAAATGACCAAGCTCGAAGCTGAAAATGAACGGACAATTCAGCTGGTGCTCTTGAGTTTGCTGGAACTTAAGTCCCGATGCAGGCCCCTTTTTGGACACGAAATTTCTGTTTTCCGCACGAAAGAGAAGATACTGCTTTTTTGGACAATAAATATTCGCCAACAATGGAGCAAAAAATTGCCGTTTTCTTATGGTCGTCACCTAAAATATTTTTGCCCAGGCGGATAAAGGATTGATTTCTGTTTCAGTTAGGTAATATGTGACGACTAATTCGTCATACGAATATGTTGTCGCGTAGAACGTACGTCGTAAAGTGGCGAGATATTCGGGTGATTAAAGATTCGTCACCAATATTTTCGTCATTTGACGAACAAATTTTACAGTCTATTGTCGGTCGTGCAGTTGCCCTGAAGCCCGCCTGTGTATTCGCTTTGTGACGCTGTCCTATTTCGGCCCGTGCATTCAACGGAGCTCCCCGTGTTCGGAGTCTTTCCCGTAACAATTTCGTACTTTTTAAAAAATGTCGTTATTATACGATGTTTTCTTGATTAACTCACTTTCTTCAAAAAGTCGTTTCAACACGACACTCTCTTTACAGGTTAAGTTTAAGTTCTAATTTCGTTTGTTCACATCCCGATGGTTAATCTAAAGGCTTAGCGGATGTCCTGCATTATCACTCCGTTGTCCATTTCCCGCTTCCAAACCCAGCGCGCAAAACTTGAGTGTACTTGAACATGTTGTTGAAGATAGTTGATAGGGTGTCCAGTCTCATGGCTCCAAAGTATCGGAATCGAACCTGCAACAACGAAAGGATCCTTTGATATTTTCAGTTCTGTGGGTATTCCTCAGCCTTTAGCTCCTTGCCGGACAAGAGGGGACTGCTGCTGAGAACATGCGCTGTTTGTAACCTACCCAGGCCCCCCTAACCTAACCGAGCGTAACGCACTCGAGTAACTGATCCGCCCCTTCCTGACAGGCGCATGGCGCATACTGACCACCCAACCGGCGGATTTTAAATTTTAGGCCACTTGTAAAAATTATTGTAGAAACCGGTTGAGCTGCGGTGCCCCTGAGGGGAGGTTGACTCTGGCACGATGCAAGAAAGATGTGGTCCAAATTTGAGCTTCTACGTCGTACTGTTCTCGAGAAATCGCGCGGACAAACAGCCAGACAGACAAAACATTTTTGACCCAGTTCCAGGGCTTCGCTACCGCTCAGCCAAAAACCCGTGGAGATGAAATATGTCAGGCATCGTTGGTGTTTCTAGGCAAAAGCACTAGTATCAAGTATACAGAATTTGGAGTGTCCTCCCCACGCCTCTGAAGCCCGCGTTAGCGGCCGCCGTACCTGCAAAGGCCGGATTGTCCGGGCGAGCATCATGTGCAGGTTGGAGCGCTGCTCGGCCGGCCACGTGTCCCAGGGGCACTGACAGACGGCGTGGTGGAACTCGTCCCCCGCCACCTCCTGCAGCTCGCCCGCCAGGCACACGGTGGCCACGTAGGAGTACACGATGACAAGGATAACGACGTTGTTGACGTCCATGACGCCGAATGCGACGCGCAACGCGCCGATCAGTCCAAAGAAGAGCATGAGACGCACGATGGCTGACAGGTCGTCGGCGAAGAAAGCCTGGCGAACGAAAGGGCTCGCACGATAAGTGGGACAAACTGAGCCATTCTATTCAGCCAGTCCCGACACGTTTCGGTAGAAATAGACAGGAGCCGGGCTTACAGTCCAATGTCGACTGTTCGTTCGTGCGGACGTACGTGCGCTGACTTATCGTCAACGTAGAAAGTTCAAAATTACAAGTGCAAAATGACGAACAGTGGCACGCTTAACATGGCAAGGCGTACTCTCTGATAACAGCTGATGGAAATCTGTCATGTTTCGCGGAACCGTCGTTACACACAGTTCGTACCTGTACGCTCCGAAAACCAGCCTCCAACCGTTGGTGCAGGCGCACCGTGCACACCAGGTCATCCCAGCACGCCGCCACGGCCGCGCGTTCTGCAAGGATGTGAAGTGCGCAGTCCATGCAGAGCGAAGACATCCAGTGGAGTCCGCACACAACCTGTAGGAGGAGGCGCAGACAAGGGCGCACGTGTGAAACTAGTGTGGAAAGGCATCCCTTCAATCACGCACAACGTTTGGGCGTTTGCATTAGTCAGCATTATTGGTGCTTATGGCCGTTTCACGACAAATAGACAAAGACGGTATACTTCCTACACTCTTAATGTCTATGGGAAAATTTTGTCCGATGAAATGTTAAGTTTTTAAAGAAAACATGACATTGGGACAATTTGTAACGCAAATGTATGAACAAATTTTAACATCCAAAATACAATTTGCACCATAATTATGCTACAAATTGTGTCTTAGTTATGTTAATAAATAGCTATGGCCATCAGGTGGCCATGCTAAATACCCATGGCCATCTAGTGACCATCGGGTGGCCATGGGAAATTTTGACATTTTCGTTCTACTCAAACCAATCAGTGCTAAATGAATCTCATTTGCAGATAGTTGCTGTGCGGGAGGTATCTTTTCTGTCCATCCTACCAGGAACGCTCGGCCACCGTAGGCGATGAGAATGATGTGCACAAACACGACGAACACATCCCAGGCGTCGCTAATGCCGCGACCCTCCGGCCAGCTGGGCACGACGTGACGGCCCTTGACCACGAACATGACCGTTAGCACGACCGATACGGTTGGCGCCTGCAGATTTGAAACAGAGCAACACATTACCCCAAAACTCTATTCGATCATTTCTGGTCGAGATAAGTAAAATACGTCCCTGACGGTCTGCTTTACGGAGACATACCATACATATACTATATAAATAAATACACGTTGTCTGTGTTATTACTTAGTCCAGTACTTCAGTGACACGTGCACTAAAATGTGCACTCAAAAAAAAATGTTAAGCCGAAATTGGAAAACTATGCTCGTTTGTAGATGTGCCCAGTGTAATTGCGTCGGAACGAAACTAAGTTTATTTGATTAATTGAGCATTGAACAGCTTTGTTTTCAGCCCGTCCCGAAACGTTTCGATAGAAACGGACAGCAGCCGGGCTTATAGTCCGATGCCGACTTTTCGTTTGTGTGCTGACTTGAATGTTCAAATTCGGAGGGCAGACTTCTTTTATGGCGTAAACAAGCGTGCGGCTTGCAGTGGCAACAATTTTCAATGTCGCGTTTCTGTTTTATGAGAGTTATAAGATTTGTTAGGTTAGGGTTGTGCTTTGCGTGTGACGCGCCAGCATGGCGCACCGCACCCCGTTGTGAGTCGGACTTTATTCTAATCCAGAAAATAAACTGCAGAACCCTATTAAGCCACTCGTGACGTGCACTGGCAAATTTTAACACTCTGCGAAATGTCGTTATTTTACGATTTTGCAAGTGGTGGAAGTCGCTTTAAGACACCAAACATCTATCAACGCACCTGCCATCGGACGATGGTGATGAGGGGCCGCATGACGCGGTCCATCTGCCTCAGCCTCCGCAGGCCCCGGCCCGGCTCTGCTGGCGGGCCAAGGACCCCCGCCGGCGCGCGTTGCAGCGCCTCGTCCTCGATGAGGCGGCCCACCTCCAGCAGCGGGGTGACGCTGCTCGCCAGCGTGTCGAACACCACGCCGCGCAGCTGCGGGAAGCAGGCAGCCGTCGAGGTGAACCGAGGAACACAAAGTGTCATGGGACAATTTTGTCCTATTAAATGTTTCGTTTTTAAGCGAAACATAACTGAGATACAATTTGTAGCGTAATAATGGAACAAGCTGTATCTCGCATGTTAAAATGTGTCCCACCTTTGCGTTACAAATTCTCCCAATGTTATGTTTTGTTTAAAAACTTAACCTTTCATTGGACAAAATTGTCCCATAGACATTTACAGTGCACAGGGTCTGTGCAGGTAAAAAGATCACGTTTTTCCAGCTTTCCATATCAACAGTTTTGACAATGTTATTGCGTCTAAACATGAGTTCCGATCACACGGGATCGGAGCTTGACGTGTAATGGCACTAAAGCACTGCTGTTCAATATGAATTACTTGTTAACAACCGCGGGAGAGACTTGACACAATGCAGGTAAGAAAAAACCGCACCCCCGCCAGCTGTATTATTGGAGACAAGAAAATCACACTCGTCAAGCTACACCGCCCTTTTTACTTCGCTGTGTCCTGCTTGCCACCGAAAACCATTCTGAATTGGTTAAGCTCAAGGGAAATAAACAATTTACTTAACTCTAGAAAGATTTACCCACTTTGCTCGGTCACTCAAGAAATAACGTTTCAAAAGTGTGAATTTTTCGAATTTTTTTACCCACCTCTCAAGAGTGATCTTTTAATCTACGCTGACCCTAAATGGCTTGCTTGATGCAAGCCGTAGCCACTGCCAGCCCACCGGCGTAAATCTAGGGTTGGACACCTTTTCTTTTCACGACGGTTGGAAAAGTTGAGCATATTTTAACGTCGCCCAATTTGAGCAACAAAGGTTTCTATCCGATTTCATGTGTGGACTCGTGCAGTAAAAGTCCTACAATGAATTTCTTTGTACTACGAATTTTTCTGTACAAACACAATACGGACACAATTTCTGCCCGTAATACGAAAACTGTCTCTCTGGGGTGGCACTGCAGGATTCAAAGCGATTTCTGAAGTGCCCCCGTGCCCGCACTACACGAGTGACCAAGTTTGAGTGGAAGTCAAAGGTCAACAGCCTGAATGGACGCGCGGTCAAGATCAATGGCCCTGGCCGGCTTCTGTGTAAAGCTGGAAGTAGCACCGTAGCGCCACGCCCCCTCCGCATAATGTAGCGGGGTGTCGCGCCCGCGGCGGCCGCAGGCAGTGTGCCGACGATGGACACGAACATTGTTTTTTAGCCCGTCCCGACGCGTTTCTATGAGACGCTGCTAGAGGACCGGCACTTATGCCGACTATTCGTTAGTTCGGGCGGACGTGTGCACGCCAAATTATCACTTACGCAGAGAATTTGAATTTGCTAGATTCACGCACGGTGGCAACAATTTTTAACTTCCGTTGCGTTTTCAAATACTGAAAACTGCCGTTTTTATTACACTGTTTTGTTCGTCAAGTGACGAGAATTTCGCTGACGATTCTTTTATAACCCGGATATGTCGTCACCTTACAACGTCCATTCGTCGCGTGACGACATATTTGTATGACGAATAAATCGCCAGATATTGTTTTAAAAGAAAACAATCGTTTATCCGTCTGGGCAAAAATATTTTAGGTGACAACTTAATCGTCACATTGCCTGTGACGACGTTTTCGTTTATCAAATGTAGCCAGAGAATTGTCGTAAAGTGACGATGAATATTTTTACAGAGTACTCTGAAGGTTTGGGTTGCCGCCGCGTGTTACTACGGTGCGCAACGGAGGGTCGCGGTCTCAGGTTTACGATTAGGATTATGTATGTCTGATGTTGGAGGCCCCGCAAACCCCGCCGGAAGGCCAAGCTCGCCAAATCCCCTGTTTGAATCGAGCTGCCGGGCCGGCGCTGGCACCGAGGCCGAGGGTGGACGGAGAGGCGAGGCAGCTTTTTGTAAAGCAGCTCGGTACGATACGAGCACCCGTGAGAACGCACTTACTTTTTTTTCCTTTGTCACCTTGGTTTTGACGTAAAAATGAAGGGGGCAATCGACCGATTGGACCTTTTAGAAAGATGTGGAGTTAGGTAGGTGTTCAAAAGACCGTTTGCCCGATTTACATCTCGTTTCAGTATCACGGGCCACTTACCCCGTTTTTAAGACTGTTTACTAAGACTGACGTCCAATCTATGCTAGGAGGTGCTACGTCCGCAACAGATATACGGTCACTCCAAAAAGTACATAAATATAGCGCAATCGACACTCAAAACCTTCAACAGAGAGATTCTGTGTAACATGCAAAACTGTCTGTGCAACCATTGTGCACGAAATACGAATCTTCAGACGATTTGTTATGTATGTCGGAGAGAAAGCTTCGCACTATGAATTTAAAGAAAAACAGTATCACTTTGTTTGCACAGAAAAATTCTTAATATCGAAACTCATCGTCTTTACTCAGGTCTTTACCTGGTCTTTACTTGTCGTAAAATTCATGTTTATGCATCCCGCCTAATGCAGGGTTTCGGAATTCAAAGGCCATAATCAATATTATGCTAAGTTAATTTCGACGGCTGCAGGAGGGAGCCCGTCAACAGGCACAGTCGGTTGCCGTCCCCTCACCCACAAGCCGAAGTCGACGCAGAAGAACCCACAAAAGAAAAAGAGCGCGACGGCAGCCCGGTCTATGCTGCCCCTGCGGAGGTTGACCCCGAAGGCGGCAAGGAAGCCCACTTGGGACAGGATGCACACCGCCAGCATCAAGCGGTCGATCCACAGACGCCACCCCCGTCCGCGACCGTCGAGCATGGCGAGCATGGCGCCCATGGCCACGGTCACTGAAACCAACGGCGTATACTTGTGCACAAAGATCGGCGTTGGGCGGGTCTCGGCGCTTGGTGTGCGAGAGAGAGAGCGAAGCTGTCTAGCGGTGGCCGGAGCCAGCCGCGGGCTGTGCGTCTGCCGTCCGGCCCAGCCGGCGCGACCCGCCCGGACCTGTGCAGGCGACACTGGGTTGATTCGGACGCAGTCCGCCCACCTCGGACGCAGAAGAAATAATCATTATTTCAAACCATTACGGGCGAAAAATTACAGAAATAAAGGTCGTGTAATGAGACCATTGCAAACACTTCGATTCGGTTTCTAGTACACAATTTGGGGCAGAAGGCACCTCGCAGTGATCTTTGCACTGTAGCGCCGCCTGGATAGGCAACTCTTCCGGCAGCCACTGTCCACCAATGACCGGCTGAACCCACGAGTCGGGCCAGACCCGATAGCTTCGTGCCCGACCCGACCCTTGCGAAGCCGGGCGGGTCGGGTCGGGTCCACTACGGCTGAGCGGCAGGTCGGCGGCGAGCGCTAGGGTGTTTTTAAAAGAATATTTTTGGGCACGGGTGTCTTACTTTAAAGATAACGATCTTAAACGAAGCTATTCCAATTTTGAGCGGAATTGGATGACGTTAAGTCGAGGCAAAACGCGGAAGCAGATTTCGACGCTTGGCGGGTGGCCTAACCCCGCCTCGACTGCAGACGCGCTCCCCACGGGGACAGTGCACGGCGACTGGCGCTCGACCGCGCCAATCCCTTCGGGTGGGTCCTAAGTAGCACCTGAAAGGCTCGGAAGACCACTCGCAATAACCTGAGACCACATAAAAATTCATAAATGCCGATTTTTGTATATTTTCTAAACTTGGCTCAATAGGTGAAATTTTTTGGGTTTTAATGAGTAGGTCAGAGAGGTCTCAGTATGGGTCGATGTTTCAGACCGTTGGGGTCACGCTACCTCGCAGCGTTCCCAGGGGTTATACGTTGCAAAGGTTTGGGTAGCGTGGTCTGTGACCGCTCCCCGTTTGAATCGTATCGCGCGCTTTTCACGCTTTTTCACATTTTTCGTTGTCAAAAAAGTCAAAAATAAAATTTTACACCAAAGATGATACACAAAATCTGAAAATAGTAACAAGTCGAACCTTCAAATTCGAACATCGACGTTCTATGCCATTTTCTAATCGGAAGACCTAAATGA
Organism: Megalurothrips usitatus; assembly: GCA_026979955.1. NCBI lineage: Eukaryota > Metazoa > Arthropoda > Insecta > Thysanoptera > Thripidae > Megalurothrips > Megalurothrips usitatus. Next base: position 13,324,821 of record CM049595.1, on the reverse strand, counting down.
CAGACGGCATATCTGGTTGAGGCACGTTGAGAAACACGCCATAAAACATAAATCGCCGAAAAGAATAACCACGACCCATAGGCTTCGCGCACATATGACGTCATCAGTTTGATTTGATTGGGGGGGGGGGGGGGGTGCAACTGAGATTGATGGGTAAAGGGTGGGAGGGGGGCGCTGGACGACGTAGACGTAGTCACGGTCCGAGGGCAGACGGCTGTGCGCAAACTGCCCGGTGGTTTAATATTCAACGTGATAGATGACCAATTAACATGTGTAGTTTCGTAATGTTTCAAATTTAAAATATCGACGTTTCGTTAGGATTTTTTAAAATATTTCGGGTAAAAGGACCACCTAGTAAAGGACAAAGCCGGCGAGGCGCTCTAGCTGTGGACAAACATGGTCCACACTTACATGTGTGGAGAAAACACTGGTTGCTGGTTGGTTTTCCGACATGGATCGGTCTCGGGGTGCATTCCCAGGCCGTCCGAAGTCACAGCAGTCGAATGACACCATTTTAAAATCTCATTGATTTATCAAACAATCTAATCACTTGTGGCTCTAGTAAATATTTACCGATCGCGACCAAAATTTTACTTGGAAGTTCCAACAACAACAAAGGCGTGGGTTCAAATTTTTAACGGACACCCACTGTACACAGCCATTTTCGAATTTGTGACGTCACAGTTGGGTACCCCATACGACTCACCACCCGGCATTTTGTCCACCTCACTGCTAGGTCTCGACTGATCCCTCTATCGCTGCCCCGACCAGATGGTCTTAGTCCCTTGTGAGCTGTAGCGTGCAAGACGGGCAACACAAGTTTCTTCTCCTCTGGCACACTTATAGGACTGCCCCGCCAACACGCGAGATCAAAGCCGCGGCGGCTACTGTACAGATCAGCCACACTCCAGATGCATCGAACTTAGTGCTGCCATGGACTTAACCGGAAGTAGTGTTGCCAAGAACGTGAGCCAAGTAGTTCAGACACAAGAGTGTAATGTCAGTCACTCCACGCCTGCAAGGCAAACCACTGGAAGCCCGTAACGATAGGTCTTCCCTATCAGACACGTGGAGGTAAGCAACAAAATTACGCATCAGACGTTTTCCTTTTTAAGCCGATGAAGCTACCGGGACTCGAAAGTCAGCCGCGCGCGTCAAGAACTACTTCGCTCACACCCGAGTTGGATGAGACAGGCAGTCGCCTGCCACCACACCGTCAAATGAATTACATTAAAAAAATGAGGGGCTCCGTCTTTATTGTGGTGCTTGTTAACCACAGTCCATTTCCAAGTACGGTATATCAGTCAGACAAATTTTGAAAACAGAAAACTTTGTTTGAAATCCCGTAGCTGCAACTTGATTTTACATTGGCCTGATCCAATCCTTCTAATTTTCTTTTTTATCTTCCCGAGCCTCGGAAATATTTCAGAAAAGTTCTTGAAATATGGCGGACCGACAGAATATTTCCAACCCACAATCTTTACGTCAGGCAAAGGTTCCCTAGATGACGTGCCCATGGGCGATCCATGGTCTAACCATGGTCGTCCATGGGAAATTGGACATGGTCGGCCCATGGACACCCATGTGCCGACCATGGTCTGTTCACGGGCGCCCATGGGTCGTCCATGATTTATTTGTGGACTGACTGTGTTAGGGATCAGGGATTGCTATAAAATCATAACACTCACGAGTTTGGGTTTTTCTCCTGGAGTACTCCTCGATGTGTGCTGTTCCACGGCTCGTGATAGCAATGCCCCTAGCTCCGGCGGTCCCAGCCTCCCGGTGGCGCCAGAGGTGGCGCCCCCCGGTGGCTCCCGCCAGAACTATGGCATTGCCAACTGCCGGACACTACATCCCTCCCCTCCAGTTTCTTTATTATAAAGAACGACAAAACACAACAGAACACTTGGTGTACGCTGTACTTGGGAAAATAAGGTCAACAGGGGTGCTATGTACAAGTATTTATTCCAAAATTCCAAAAGCAGGTCCGGTACAAGCCTTGGTCTGGGGGCGCCTCAGTTGGGCTAACCCCCGCCCTAGATACACTAGTTAACCTCTGTGCTACTTCTGGTAGCGGGCCGGCACTCGCGCGTTCCGGCGAGGCCGACGACCGGACTCTGAGGGGGCCTGGCTACTCGGGCCCCGGCCTCCCCTCGCTGCTTGGGCCGTACCAGGGTGGCCACCACGGGGGCCTTCCCGGCCTCCCCTCGCGGTGCCCCGATGGCTGCCACGCGGGCCTCCACGGCCACGCTGTGGGCCACTCTGGCCGCGCTGCTGGCCTCCACGGCCTCGCAGTTGCCCCTGCGTACCACGGGCACGGTTACCCCTGGCTGACGAGCCGCGGGGGGTCGCAGCGGGCGTGACCGGAGTCCCTGCCTCGCTGGCCCAGGACGGCCCGGGCTGCCCTGTTGCCGGTGTCGCGGCTACGGCCGGACTCCCGGAGGCCGCGGCTGGTCCTGTGGGAGTGTTAAACTCGCCCTCCAGGTTCCGAGGCTGCGCGCTCGCCTGGCGCAACTGCCGGCGGCGCTGCTCCCGCGGCGAGGGGGTGTAGTCCGCCCCAAGCCGTCCCCGCATGGCCTTACGGCGTTCCCGGCGCTTGCGGTTTTGCACCGCCCGCGCCTCCGCGCTGCGGGGGCGTGCCCTCTTGGCCTCTCCGGAACCCACGTCCTCGGATGGCCGCTTGCGGGCTGCCGGCACGCTGGCCGGCTCGCCCTCGGTCTGCGTTCCCGCCGCACGCCTGCGCGGTGCTTGCTCTTCCAGCTGCCGGGCTCGCGCCTCGGCCAGCACCAGCCGCTGCTGGGCCTTGGACACTTTGCCAAGCATGTCTGCGCTCTCCTGCAGAACGGCATGCAGCTGGTCCAGGGAGATCGGCCTGGGCAGCTCGGCGGGCAGTGGGCCCTTCCCGTCCACACCACCCTTCCCCTCTTCCTGCACAGCCCGGTCCGCCTGCTCACATACCTCCCTCCCCAGCCGATCAATCCTGTCCCGCTTCTCCCCGAGATCCTGGAACGCCTGGCCCAGGTCGGCGATGATGGCTGGCAGGTCTTCGCCCTCCGACTCGGATGCCAGCAGCATGGCCTCCTCCGAGTCTTCCACCTCGGCGCTGTCCATGACGACCTTCTCTAGGGCGGCCGACAGGGCGGCCTCCACCTCACCCCGCGTGGCCCGTGCTGCAGCTTCGGCGGCTGCCTGCCTGGCCTCCTCGCGGTGCCGGTCGTCCTCCGGCCCCCAGGTGCCGACCTCCGCCGGTCTCGGCTCTTGCGGCCGTGCCGCCCCACCGGCGGCAGCGTCCCCGCCTGCCTCCTCCAGCGGCGGCAGCTCGCCGACCGGCGCCTCGCCGTGCTGCGTCGGCGGCCGGGCTTGCGGCTCCTCCGACATTCTTCTTGGTCGCATCTGGGAAACATGGCGCTTCATTAGATTTCCGTTTTTATCACGGCACATCCATATTCGAGAGCCCTTCTTGGCCTGCACCGCAGCGGGCTCCCAGCGGGGCTGCCTCTTGCCGCGGTACACGCGAACCCACACCTGCTGTCCGGGGTGGAAAGTCTGCGCGGCGCTCAGATCGTTCTCCTCCCCCTCCCCTCCAGACTCAGCCTCGGCGCGCCGGGCGCTCGGCAACATGCGTGCCAGAGGCCGCATGGGCTGCCTACCCATCAGGCGCTCTGCCGGGCTCGTCCCGTCCGGGCCAGGTGTGAAACGGGCCGTTTCGAGGACCGCTCGCAGACGCTGCTTTTTGTCGCCTTCAAAGCGTACAAGTGCATCTTTGATCGCCCCTACGGCTCTCTCCGCCAGCCCGTTCGACCACGCGCAATGCGGCGCGATCGTTAGGTGGCGAATTCCGCGTTCGCGCAAGAATACTTGAAACGCCTCCGATGTGAACGCCGTGCCGTTATCGGACACGATCAAGTCGGGGTCCCCAAACCGAGAAAACGCGTCTCTCAGGCACGTGACCACGGCCTCCGAGGAGGGCCCGGTCACCCACCAGGCCTCGATCCACTTGGTTTCCGAGTCCACCGCCACCAGGAAATACTCTCCCTGTCGCGGTTCCCCGAAATCCAAGTGAATGCGTCCCCAGGGCCGACTGGCGGCCATGCCCGGAGCGGTGCTTTGGGTGGATCGGGCCGGCGCAGCTGGCACACTCTGCACCTCGCCACCATGGCCTCGATTTCGGCGTCGAGCCTCGGCCACCAAAACACCGTCCTGGCCACGCTCTTGGTGCGCACCACGCCCTGGTGCGACCAATGCAGGCGGGACAACGCCTCCGCGCGCAGGGCCTTCGGAATCACCACCCGGCTCCCCCATAGGACACAGTCCCGGGTGACCGATATTTGAACCCGCTTGCGCCACAGCTCGCCCGGCTCCCCCGGGGGCTGCTGCTTAGGCCACCCTGCACGCGCCCATGCTCGCACTTGGCAGAGCTCTGGGTCTTTGTCTGTCGCCTCCGCGATGTCCTTTGCCGTGATGGCTGGTCCGTCTGGTTGCCGGTTACCGTCCAAGTCTAGGTACCCGAGGAACCCCATCGGGGGGTCCGGGGGATCCTCCCGGGGGCCCCCTACCGGCAGCCGCGATAGGCAATCCGCGTTGCCGTTCAGGTGTCCTGGCCTGTATCGCAGCTCGAACGAATACGCAGACAGAGTCAGCAGCCACCGCAGTATCCTCGGACTCATGACCGCCGGCGTCCTGCCCTTGAACAGCCCGACAAGTGGCTTGTGATCGGTCATGACGACAAAAGTCCGCCCAGCCAAATACTGGTGAAACTTTGTCACGCCAAACACGATCGCCAGACCCTCCTTGTCGAACTGGGCATAATTCTTTTCCGCCGGGGACAAGGTCCTGGATGCATAGGCAACCGGCCTCTCGAACCCGTCCACTACGTGGGCCAGCACGGCGCCGACCCCGTATGGACTCGCGTCGACGGCCAGGACGACTGGCAGATCCAGGGAGTAGTGAACCAGGACACGGTCGCTACACAGCTCGTCCTTTACCGCCTGAAATGCCCGTGATTGCTCGTCACCCCATTGCCAGGTGGCATCTCGTGACAGCAATCGCGTGAGCGGTTCGAGCAGCTCCACTCGCCTCGGTAAAAATTTCTGATAGAAATTTGCCTTGCCGAGGAAGGATTTTAATTGGGTCACGTCCTGCGGCGCTGGCGCTCGCCGCAGCGCCTCCACCTTGTGTGGGAGTGGCGCTATGCCTGCGGCCGTCACCTCGTGCCCAAGATACTCGACTTTGGCTGCTCGAAACAGGCTTTTCTCGGGTTTAATTCGTAAACCCGCATCACTGAGCCTACTCAGGACCTCGCGCAAGCGCTGGTCGTGCTCTTCCCTGGTCCGCCCCGTCACAAGGACATCGTCCAGCAACACGACCACACCGTCAATACCCGCCAGCAGCCCGTCGATGAGCTGCTGGAACCGGGGAGGGGCCACGTTCACGCCAAACCACAGCCTGTTCACCCGGAACAAACCTCGGTGGGTGTTGATGGTCAGCAGGCGTGCTGTCTCATCGTCCACAACCACCTGGTTGTAGGCCATGGTCAGGTCGAGTTTTGAAAACATTGTTCCACCCGCCAGCCTCGCAAACGCTTGGTCGAGCGTGGGCAGGGGGTACCCCTCCGGTTTGATCACCGTATTGACAGTGCTGCGATAGTCCCCACAAACGCGAACTTCCCCGTCCGGCTTGTCTACTATCACGATAGGCGTGGCCCATTCGGCTTGGTCTATGGGTGTCAAAACCCCTAGGCCCGTCAGCCGCTGCAGCTCGGTGTCCACTTTCGCCCTGCGAGCGAAGGACACCGGCCGCGCTCGCAAATAAATCGGCGTTGCCCCCGGCGGCGGCTTGATGCTCATCCTCGGCCCGCGGTACGTACCGAGGCCGGGCTGAAAACATTCAAACTTGGCGCGCTCGGCGGGGGTCGCCCCCAGGGCGTCCCCGGGCTGGCCTACCGCCCCGACAAGTCCGTGCGCCGGCCGCGTGATCGGCACGGGCCCGGCCACGCGGAAACCCAGCGCGTCCATCCAGAGCCGGCCGATGAGGAAGGGGCCGCGCCCTTCTGCTACCAGCAGCGGCAGCGTGGCCTCCTTGTGGGCGACCCGGACGGTCACCTCACAGCTGCGGAGGCCCGTCACCGGCACGCCGGCCCACATCCACATGTCGTCGGCTACGTCCGAGAGACGCGCCTCCGGCCAGTGGCGCGCGTACTCGTCCGCCGAAATCATGCCGCACGGCGCGCCGTTGTCGAGGACGGCCGTGAACATGATCCCGTCAACAACAACAGGCACTTGATCCGGGCCCGGGTACCGGGGAGCGTTCACATTGAACAGACCATACTCCCATGCCGCTTGCGGACCCCCCACGAAGGCGACCGCACCGGCTCCGGCTCCCGTCCCGGCGGCGGGCTGCTGTGCCGCCGCGGCGCCCGACGGCGCGCCGGCTCCGGCAGCCCCGGCCCCACCAGCGGAACCGGAGGCGGGGGCGGGCCCCGACCCGTGAATCATGTTCACTGTCCGGCTGTGCCCACCTCCCGGTTTCCCTTTGCCCTTCCTGCCCTTCTTGTTGTTGTTGTTGCTACCCCCGCTTGCCCCCTCCCCGGACCGACACGCCTTTTGGATGTGGCCGCGTTTTCCGCAGCCCCGACAATCCTTGTCTTTTGCCCAGCACGTGTCAGCCGAGTGGGCCCCCAAGCAGCGGTAGCACGTGGCCTGCTGCTGTTGTTGCTTGTTGTTGTTGCCCTTGTTGTTCCCCGCGTATGCGATCATCTGCCCGGTTTCGGCCGGGCGCCGGTTGAGCGCCTCGCCCTCGGCCCGGCAGCGCGCGTGCGTCCGAATCATGTCAACCGCTTTTCGAACGTCCAAATCCGCTTCCCCGAGCAATTTCTGCTGGCATGTTTTGTCAACTACGCCTCGCACCAATTGGCGGCACAAACGCCGGCCCAAATCGGCCTCCAGAAATTTGCACGGGATGGCCAGCTGTCGGAGGTCGGCCAGCCACACGGCTACCGACTCACCCGTCTTCTGCACTCGTTGTTCAAACAAATGCTCGGCCATGTGGATCGACATCGCGTCGTCGAACTGTTCGTCCAGCAGTTTGATCAAATCGTCATATGTCACCTGGTTGCTTTCCAGCTCCCTCGGATAACACAGAGCGATCATGAGTTCGTACAGGGGCTCGTCGGCGCACGTCAACAAGGCGCGCTTCTTGGCGGCCCCGCTGACAAACCCTTGGTGCGCCAGCGCCTGCCCCAGCCGGCGCTTGTAGGTACCCCACGTACCCGGTTTCTGTTCGAAACTCGAAAAATGGAACCTCCGCGCTCGAGCCGGCGAACGGCGTGGCGACGGCTCCGGCTCAGACTCCGGCTCCGGCGTGTGCGGCGGCGGCGGCGTCTGCTGCCGCTCGCGTTCTCGCCGTGTCCGTCTGCCTGCCATCGCCTCTCGCCTCGCTCCCGTAAATCAACCCGAAAAGCAACACGCCCACGCCCTCACAGCCCCACGGCACGGACTTCCCCGCCTGCCGGTCTGCTGCCCCACACGTGTCGGATTGTTTACTCCCGGCCGAACTCGCACTGACCCGGTCACTCGCCCCGCGCTACGCTCTACGCCTCAACTCACAACGCAACACAAGCCCACATCAGCACAGCCCAAAGTACCACAAGCACATCGCAGCACAAACACAGTCACAATTCCATTCAAAATTCTGAGTCCCGTTGACAAGCCTCGCCGGTTTTCCAGCTGGCTCGTTCAGCCTCGTCGCCAAATGTTGTGTTCTCACATTTGTGGACTGACTGTGTTAGGGATCAGGGATTGCTATAAAATCATAACACTCACGAGTTTGGGTTTTTCTCCTGGAGTACTCCTCGATGTGTGCTGTTCCACGGCTCGTGATAGCAATGCCCCTAGCTCCGGCGGTCCCAGCCTCCCGGTGGCGCCAGAGGTGGCGCCCCCCGGTGGCTCCCGCCAGAACTATGGCATTGCCAACTGCCGGACACCCTCAGGCACGTGACCACGGCCTCCGAGGAGGGCCCGGTTACCCACCAGGCCTCGATCCACTTGGTTTCCGCGTCCACCGCCACCAGGAAATACTCTCCCTGTCGCGGTTCCCCGAAATCCAAGTGAATGCGTCCCCAGGGCCGGCTTTGCGGCCATGCCCGGAGCGGTGCTTTGGGTGGGTCGGGCCGGCGCAGCTGGCACACTTTGCACCTTGCCACCATGGCCTCGATGTCGGCGTCGAGCCTCGGCCACCAAAACACCGTCCTTGCCATGCTCTTGGTGCGCACCACGCCCTGGTGCGCCCAATGCAGGCGGGACAACGCCTCCGCGCGCAGGGCCTTCGGGATCACCACCCGGCTCCCCCATAGGACACAGTCCCGGGTGACCGATATTTGAACCCGCTTGCGCCACAGCTCGCCCGGCTCCCCCGGGGGCTGCTGCTTAGGCCACCCTGCACGCGCCCATGCTCGCACTTGGCAGAGCTCTGGGTCTTTGTCTGTCGCCTCCGCGATGTCCTTTGCCGTGATGGCTGGTCCGTCTGGTTGCCGGTTACCGTCCAAGTCTAGGTACCCGAGGAACCCCATCGGGGGGTCCGGGGGATCCTCCCGGGGGCCCCCTACCGGCAGCCGCGATAGGCAATCCGCGTTGCCGTTCAGGTGTCCTGGCCTGTATCGCAGCTCGAACGAATACGCAGACAGAGTCAGCAGCCACCGCAGTATCCTCGGACTCATGACCGCCGGCGTCCTGCCCTTGAACAGCCCGACAAGTGGCTTGTGATCGGTCATGACGACAAAAGTCCGCCCAGCCAAATACTGGTGAAACTTTGTCACGCCAAACACGATCGCCAGACCCTCCTTGTCGAACTGGGCATAATTCTTTTCTGCCGGGGACAAGGTCCTGGATGCATAGGCAACCGGCCTCTCGAACCCGTTCACTACGTGAGCCAGCACGGCGCCGACCCCGTATGGACTCGCGTCGACGGCCAGGACGACTGGCAGATCCAGGGAGTAGTGAACCAGGACACGGTCGCTACACAGCTCGTCCTTTACCGCCTGAAATGCCCGTGATTGCTCGTCACCCCATTGCCAGGTGGCATCTCGTGACAGCAATCGCGTGAGCGGTTCGAGCAGCTCCACTCGCCTCGGTAAAAATTTCTGATAGAAATTTGCCTTGCCGAGGAAGGATTTTAATTGGGTCACGTCCTGCGGCGCTGGCGCTCGCCGCAGCGCCTCCACCTTGTGTGGGAGTGGCGCTATGCCTGCGGCCGTCACCTCGTGCCCAAGATGGCTGCTCGAAACAGGCTTTTCTCGGGTTTAATTCGTAAACCCGCATCACTGAGCCTACTCAGGACCTCGCGCAAGCGCTGGTCGTGCTCTTCCCTGGTCCGCCCCGTCACAAGGACATCGTCCAGCAACACGACCACACCGTCAATGCCCGCCAGCAACCCGTCAATGAGCTGCTGGAAACGGGGAGGGGCCACGTTCACGCCAAACCACAGCCTGTTCACCCGGAACAAACCTCGGTGGGTGTTGATGGTCAGCAGGCGTGCTGTCTCATCGTCCACAACCACCTGGTTGTAGGCCATGGTCAGGTCGAGTTTTGAAAACATTGTTCCACCCGCCAGCCTCGCAAACGCTTGGTCAAGCGTGGGCAGGGGGTACCCCTCCGGTTTGATCACCGTATTGACAGTGCTGCGATAGTCCCCACAAACGCGAACTTCCCCGTCCGGCTTGTCTACTATCACGATAGGCGTGGCCCATTCGGCTTGGTCTATGGGTGTCAAAACCCCTAGGCCCGTCAGCCGCTGCAGCTCGGTGTCCACTTTCGCCCTGCGAGCGAAGGGCACCGGCCGCGCTCGCAAATAAATCGGCGTTGCCCCCGGCGGCGGCTTGATGCTCATCCTCGGCCCGCGGTACGTACCGAGGCCGGGCTGAAAACATTCAAACTTGGCGCGCTCGGCGGGGGTCGCCCCCAGGGCGTCCCCAGGCTGGCCTACCGCCCCGACAAGTCCGTGCGCCGGCCGCGTGATCGGCACGGGCCCGGCCACGCGGAAACCCAGCGCGTCCATCCAGAGCCGGCCGATGAGGAAGGGGCCGCGCCCTTCTGCTACCAGCAGCGGCAGCGTGGCCTCCTTGTGGGCGACCCGGACGGTCACCTCACAGCTGCGGAGGCCCGTCACCGGCACGCCGGCCCACATCCACATGTCGTCGGCTACGTCCGAGAGACGCGCCTCCGGCCAGTGGCGCGCGTACTCGTCCGCCGAAATCATGCCGCACGGCGCGCCGTTGTCGAGGATGGCCGTGAACATGATCCCGTCAACAACAACAGGCACTTGATCCGGGCCCGGGTACTGGGGAGCGTTCACATTGAACAACCCATACTCCCATGCCGCTTGCGGACCCCCCACGAAGGCGACCGCACCGGCTCCGGCTCCCGTCCCGGCGGCGGGCTGCTGTGCCGCCGCGGCGCCCGACGGCGCGCCGGCTCCGGCAGCCTCGGCCCCACCAGCGGGACCGGAGGCGGGGGCGGGCCCCGACCCGTGAATCATGTTCACTGTCCGGCTGTGCCCACCTCCCGGTTTCCCTTTGCCCTTCCTGCCCTTCTTGTTGTTGTTGTTGCTACCCCCGCTTGCCCCCTCCCCGGACCGACACGCCTTTTGGATGTGGCCGCGTTTTCCGCAGCCCCGACAATCCTTGTCTTTTGCCCAGCACGTGTCAGCCGAGTGGGCCCCCAAGCAGCGGTAGCACGTGGCCTGCTGCTGTTGTTGCTTGTTGTTGTTGCCCTTGTTGTTCCCCGCGTATGCGATCATCTGCCCGGTTTCGGCCGGGCGCCGGTTGAGCGCCTCGCCCTCGGCCCGGCAGCGCGCGTGCGTCCGAATCATGTCAACCGCTTTTCGAACGTCCAAATCCGCTTCCCCGAGCAATTTCTGCTGGCATGTTTTGTCAACTACGCCTCGCACCAATTGGCGGCACAAACGCCGGCCCAAATCGGCCTCCAGAAATTTGCACGGGATGGCCAGCTGTCGGAGGTCGGCCAGCCACACGGCTACCGACTCACCCGCCTTCTGCACTCGTTGTTCAAACAAATGCTCGGCCATGTGGATCGACATCGCGTCGTCGAACTGTTCGTCCAGCAGTTTGATCAAATCGTCATATGTCACCTGGTTGCTTTCCAGCTCCCTCGGATAACACAGAGCGATCATGAGTTCGTACAGGGGCTCGTCGGCGCATGTCAACAAGGCGCGCTTCTTGGCGGCCCCGCTGACAAACCCTTGGTGCGCCAGCGCCTGCCCCAGCCGGCGCTTGTAGGTACCCCACGTACCCGGTTTCTGTTCGAAACTCGAGAAATGGAACCTCCGCGCTCGAGCCGGCGAACGGCGTGGCGACGGCTCCGGCTCAGACTCCGGCTCCGGCGTGTGCGGGGGCGGCGGCGTCTGCTGCCGCTCGCGCTCTCGCCGTGTCCGTCTGCCTGCCATCGCCTCTCGCCTCGCTCCCGTAAATCAACCCGAAAAGCAACACGCCCACGCCCTCACAGCCCCACGGCACGGACTTCCCCGCCTGCCGGTCTGCTGCCCCACACGTGTCGGATTGTTTACTCCCGGCCGAACTCGCACTGACCCGGTTACTCGCCCCGCGCTACGCTCTACGCCTCAACTCACAACGTGACACAAGCCCACATCAGCACAGCCCAAAGTACCACAAGCACATCGCAACGCAAACACAGTCACAAATCCATTCAAAATTCTGAGTCCCGTTGACAAGCCTCGCCGGTTTTCCAGCTGGCTCGTTCAGCCTCGTCGCCAAATGTTGTGTTCTCACATTTGTGGACTGACTGTGTTAGGGATCAGGGATTGCTATAAAGTCATAACACTCACGAGTTTGGGTTTTTCTCCTGGAGTACTCCTCGATGTGTGCTGCTCCACGGCTCGTGATAGCAATGCCCCTAGCTCCGGCGGTCCCAGCCTCCCGGTGGCGCCAGAGGTGGCGCCCCCCGGTGGCTCCCGCCAGAACTATGGCATTGCCAACGGCCGGACACTACAAAAACTAAGACCAATCTTAATAAATTTCTGTGACTAGCATCACTCTATAATAAAAGGAAGAGACTTCAGCTAGTCACCTGGGAAAAGCTGTAACTTTGCTTACATTTAAAGTTAGTTAACAACTTTACAAAAAAAGTTCAACTCAAAGAAACAAAAACAAAAAAAGAACTCTGGCAGACTACCAGTCACAGCCCCAGTACAAACAAAACATTGCAATATGAGTAACAAATCATTGAGACCTTTCTCTTCTTTTCTTTCCAGGCCTTCTCTCTTTTCTTCTCTTCTTGGGCTTCTTCAGCTGTTGGGACCTTAATTTTTTGTCTCCGGAAAGATTTCCGAACACTCATAATACGCTGCCCAAGGATGTATCTGGTACGTCCCACCCTTATCTGTATCTCTTCCTTCGATGCATTCTCTGCCTCGGCCCTCCTCTTCAAAAATTCTGGGACAAACAGAAGAAAAATACACATAAAAATAAGTTCATGAACAGTGGATTGTGAGAACTGGAGGTAACAAAGCCCAATAGTAAGAAAGCCCAAACATACCTTCACATTGCTTTACTTTTTGAGGGGTCATCTTCGGATATCCCACTGATTTATTTTTGCTGGCAGCTGCTAAACCAGTGGGACTACGCTGCACTATATTGTGGGGCTCCCACAATTTGTCCGCATAATTGAAAAGGGCCTGCGAATCCCCTCCCTGGCCTTCAGGAATGGCCTTCGTTCTCTTGACGACTGTATGCTCTTCATCCTTAAACAGAACAGTAAGGACAAATTTAAAACAGCGCCTACCTCTTTTACAAGTAAAAATAAAGCTTACACACTACTGTATCAAATACAACTAAAGGCAAGTCTCTCAAAACCACAGTAGAGAAAAACTTAAGGCTCTCTGACTATAAAAAAAAGAAACTACAAAGGAAAACCAAAACAAACCTCATCATCAGAGCTGCTGTCACTATTGCTGCTATTGTCACTGCCTTGGCCGCTCTAAAGAAAGATAGGAAAAATTTCAGGACAAGCAAAGATTTTGCGCAATCGTCGATGCATTCAGTACAGAACAGTAACACTCACAAAATATTAAAATTCTTCGCTTTTACAAAAATTACCTATCTGCAACACATTCCATGTCCTTACCTTTTTATTAGAGTCCTCCGAGCAACTTCCTTTTTCTCCATCAAGGCCACCAAAGAAACTGTTGGCAGCATTATTTTCATCAGCAGCATTTTCCTCGGGATCAATGTCACACACACCTTCTGCATCGAATTCAAGGTGAGTACTGCTTTTAAGCGGCATTTTAATTTCTGAAGTCTGTAAAGCAGAGAAATAAAAAGGAAAACATATGTAGTTCAACTAAGATCCATAATAGGCCATCAAAAACATTCCACCTCATCAGACATGACTTACCTTAGCTGCATTGTCTTTGGCATTCTGACTAAGGGCAAGGAATTTCTGCTTCCAATACTCTGCGGTATCTTCTACGTCTTCTATTTTCTTTTCCTTGACCTCCATCTTCTTCTCCTTTCCTTTCTTTGCCTGCGTTTCATTCTTAGATTCTCTCTTTGACTTCAAATCCTTTGGCTCCAACTCGATTTCCGAAAACTTCCCCACCTCTACCTTGGCATCCCAATCATTGTTTGCATGTTTCTTTGTTTCCAGGACCATCTTTGACTTCTGATTCTTCGAAGTCTTCTTGGAATCTTTAGTCCCCTCAGATGTTTTCTTCCTTTTGTGGGAATTGCTGTTGGTTGAACACATCGCAAACAAGCCTGACAAGTTGCGTTTCGTGGCTTCCACAGCAGCTTCTTTCTCATTTTTCTTGTTCTTAGATTTTGAAGTTTCACAGGTAACCTGAAAAGAGGTTAAATGATAGAATGTACAATTTAACTGAAGTGAAACCTGAACAGATAGTTTGATTTAGATGGTGAAGTTACAACACTCACCGGCTTGGAAGTTACATTTTCATTCTTTCCGTTCCGAGGAGTCGCTACCGCGCTTCCTCGAGTGTAAATGACTAACGAGTCTTACTCTTATTGAGCGAAACGCCGTTGCGGCTGAATGTAACTCAGATGGGGGGGAAAGTATGGAATGAGGAAACAAGAATTTTGGGGTAGGTGTAGACCACCAAGCACTTACTCTTGCTGCTCGTTCTCCGCAGATGCTTCCTAATCCAGGCCCAAGACACGTCTGCCGCTCCGCCGGCAGCGGCTTCCCCTCGCGGCCGGGTGTCCGGTCGCGAGGGGTCGGCACCCGCGCTGCAGGGCAGAGAATCGACTGCCCTGCATGGCGGTGTCCGGTCGCTCGTTCCTCCCATAAGCCCGCGAGAATTCAAATCCCTTCGGGGCTCTCCCGACAAATCCCCCCTCGGGGACATGAGCGTCCCCGCTCATTTCGGGCTTATAGGGCGAAAAAGCGACTCAGCGGATAATTTTGAATTCTGAGTTTTATGTAAGTGATTGATGCTCCAAGTTTTATTTCTTTACCCAAAGTATTTTTCTATTTCTTTTCGATGAAATTATGACGTATCAATACGTATAACTTAATAATAGTACCTAAGTAATTCTTATAGATTACGTGATTTCAACTTAAACTAACGTAATTTTAAATTTTATGGCTAACGTAATTTCAAATTATAACTAAAGTAATTTCAAATTATAACGAAAGTAATTTCAAATTATAACTAAAGTAATTTCAAATTATAACTAAAGTAATTTCAAATTATAACTAAAGTAATTTCAAATTATAACTAAAGTAATTTCAAATTATAACTAAAGTAATTTCAAATTTTAACTAAAGTAATTTCAAATTTCCCTCTCGTCCTTTCCTTCCCCCCCCCCCCCCCAAAAAAAAAACGTCCTCGTTTGCGACGTCGCGCCGTCGCCGTCGCGCCGTTGTCGCCGTCACCGTCGCGCCGTTGTCGTCGCCGTCGTGCCGTTGTCGCGCCGTTGCCGCCGTCGCCGTCTTCACGCACTTCGGCATCCCTTACTCAGTTCGGGGAATGCCTCCGCGCTGCTCTCCATGATGTGATGGGAGGAGCGGAGCGGCCGTGGGCCAGGACTAGCCGGTGGGTGACCCGCTCTGCGGTCACGGCCCGTTGATGTCACTGGCCGCTCCGTGAAGCCGGCGAGGTGTTGTCGGTCGTGGACTGGCCGGCGCTGCACGCGCGCGGTGTGTCCGCCGGGCAGCAATACAAGGCACAGAGGGCCCGAGGCGGGGCGCGGCGGCCCGGTCTGGACCTCTTTGTGCCAGCTGATCGGTGGTGTCGGTGACCTGCTGACGTGGGCCGCACACTGTGTCACTGACGGCTGACCCAGTGGCAGGGCGGCTAGTGCAGACCGTGCAGATGTTGGCGCGGTCAGTCGCCCGTGATGGCGGCGGGAGTTGTCGTCGACGCCGCTAGGTGGCAGCAGCCTGCAGCGCAGCGCCCGGAGGCGCGGTCTGCCCGCCTTGAACGTGTGCTGGGCGGGTTGCCTGCCACGGCGCCTGGACGACGCTCTGGGCCTTGCCCGCTCGAGGCGGGGTTGCTCCGGACGGCTGGTCCCTGGATGTGAAAACGGGGATAAGTGCAGAGTGCCGGTGGTGCGGTCAGGAGAGGTTGGGTAAGGGAAAGGTGAGGGAAGCCAGTTACCCTAATACTAAATTACTTTCTATCGACTTAATATCTACCTACCGACGACTTATAGTACTAGTTAAAACTAATCTCAGGCACCGGTGTGATCGTTGTCTTAAGGAGTAGAGCCTGACGATAAAATTTGACGGAATAGTAATAGGGAAACAGCAAAAAAATGAACCGAAAAACCACGGAAACCATTTTTGAAACGGAGGAAATTGCGAGTCAACGGGCATGCTTTTAATTCAGAACCCAAATTTTGAAATAATAAAAAAAACTACAAGAAAAAAAACGAAATTTTTACTTTTTAACTACGAAATAAAGCTCGGGCAGTCGTCAAACGAAACCCTCTTTACCAGTTCCGTCGAGATCGACGAAACTCGTAGGACACCAGGTCGCCTGACGTATGGCCGAATATTTCTAACGTGGTATACTTTGACCACATTCTTTCGGCGTCCTGCTGGTGTCCGAACAACAGTCATAATAAAATAAAAAAGATTCGATTTCTTCCCTACAATTTTGTATGGCCCTTTCCATTTTATTTTCTTTTATGGCCAAGAAATTACATCATCCTCAACTCGAATGCGTACCAATTGCCCTACTGAAAAATATACTGGGCGCCTATTTTTGTCGTAATACTTTTTGTACTTAACCTGAGACTTTTTGATCCGAACTTTCAAATTTTTAATAAGGTTCTTGTGAACTTTTAATTTTGACTCCAACGGCAAATCTCCGGACGGTAACATTTGCAAAATACCTGGGGTAACCGGATTAAATCCGTGCACTGCAAAGAACGGGCTACATCCGATTGTACTGTGGTAGTTGACATTATACAAGAAAGTGGAAAGTTCTAAATATTGATCCCACTCGTCCCCAAACTGTAATAAAAACTGGGACATAATATCTTTTAATGACTTAATAGACCGCTCACATTGGCCATTGGAGTGGGGAACGCGGCGAAACGCATTATGAAAAATATCCCACTTCTCCAACATTTTTTGAAAGGCAAAAGACGTGAAGTAGGACGCACTATCCGTTGTGTACTCATCACACATACCGAAAGAAAAACTAAAACTGGATAGGCATTCAATTGCAATATTTGTATCGGCCGCTTTAACTGCTTTTGTCCACATAAACTTACTATAATAATCAACTATTACACATACATGCTCGAATTTATTCGCAGTTCCCGGTAATTTACCGACAAAGTCACACGAGATTTTGGAAAACATCCGAGTCGGGAGGCTTGGTTTCAAAAGCCCCGGTTTATCCCTGCTGTCATCTGTTAATTGGCAGTATTTGCAGCTGCGCGCGTAGGCCTGGGCATCGGACGCCATACTCCTCCACCATAATCCGGTAAGTTACGGAAAGATTAGTAAGTTACCGGTATTTATGGTAATTATGGAAAGATTGATTTGCAGCTGGTTTATATCAAAATAGACGTGGAAGTGAAGTGGCCATTCCTACCCATACTCCAGAACAATATTTGCGATTAAGTGTTTTGTGGCTCGATGGCCCCTATTGACATGGAACTCGGCCAGAACATACTTCCTACAAGAAGAAGGGACAACAAGGAGACGGGAATCCTGTTCCCAGTACAGTAATTTATTTTTAAGTCTATAGTGACTATCTCGCGAAGTTAAACTATTACTTTGAATATCCGCCACCACAGCCGCTAACTTCTCATCTGCCTGTTGTAAGTCCTTTAAAATTTCTGTCTTATCTAAAAGAATATTCAAAACGTCTTTTCCATCTGTTTGGTTCATATGGTTTAGTAATGCCGCTTGATTTTCTTTCTCTAGCTCCCTTCGGGGCTCTCACGACACGAGGGTACCCTCGGGCGCTTCGTGTTAGGGGGAAGGCAGTTGCTATCCGACAGTTGTCTCTTCAATTCTCTGTTGCTTCCTAGGAAGGTCAGAAGAAAGCCGTTATCGAAACAAAGAGACGAGACGGTTAAAACAGGAGGAAGAGGCCGACAGCCATAACCTCTTAATGTTTTTCTCTCGCAACATATCTGATGTCTGCATTTCTTTCAAATCATTGAGCAAATACAAGATATCCGTAGAAATCAATTCCCTCCTTCCGGGAGAACGACAACATGGCGGCTGCCAACGAACTTACCCTCTGAATGTGA
The DNA here is from genome assembly GCA_026979955.1 of Megalurothrips usitatus. NCBI lineage: Eukaryota > Metazoa > Arthropoda > Insecta > Thysanoptera > Thripidae > Megalurothrips > Megalurothrips usitatus. Next base: position 13,307,060 of record CM049595.1, on the reverse strand, counting down.
GAGCGACAACAAAAGGGCGTTGTAAAAACCCTTCAGAGGTCCGCCGCCTTGGCGTCTCTTTCTATCTCGCTCCATTGCCGGCAGATCATCAACGTCTAGGATTTCATTAGAGCTCTCCATCACATCAGCCGGCGTCTCTTCAGGCTCCGGGCTCCAGAAAACTTGGTACACGTTACCTATGCTCAGTTCGGACGGACGCATCAAGCCTTGGAATACAACTTTGAAATGACTCGTTGGCACGTTAGGGCGCTTACAGTCCCCGTCACTCAAAAACTTCACTTGAGCGTTCGCGAATTCACCAGCCATCGTCAACGGTCGTAACGAGCAACGACAAGTAGAGCACAGAACAAATCACAACACCTTGCCGCGCGAACCAACAGGTGGCGCTGCCGTCGATGACAGCAACCAATAACGAACGAGCCGACAAGATGGAACAACGCTTGATCGCCAGACAACGGTCAGAGCACAGAACAAATCACAACACCTTGCCGCGCGAACCAACAGGTGGCGCTGCCGTCGATGACAGCAACCAATCAGAGCCCTTTCTCGACTTCCCTTTAACGTTAGCAACACAATTTTTAAAAAACTAAGAGTTGCGGTGCGTCCGTAAAATTTTTAAGTTGTCCCTGGATTACAATTTCTAGTACTTCTGAAATTTCATCGCTAGATATTGCTCTTTCGATTTAATGACATTCAGCACCTAGTTATATTTTGTAATACTTAACATATTTTAAAACTGAGGAATTTGATTTTCTATCAGATGAAATCGATGCTCACTTGTTTCTTTTTGTTACAGAACTCGATTCCGGCTAGAGAGTTCGATGGTTTGTTTGTTGGCGGCGACGAGCAGACCAGGCCCTGGCCGGGCATAGGTTACAGCTGAAGAAAATGGAGCATTCGAGTGATTCAAGTGACGGTGATGAACCTCAAAGGAGGAAGCGTGCTCGGATGTTTTACAAACGCTACACACAGGAGGACGGGACCGAAAAAATTCCTCGAACTTGTTGAACGAAGTTGAGATTTGTAAAGGTTAGTGGTGTAGAGTTCAGAGTGTCACCTGTTAACATTTATTTTCAGTTTGGAACCGGATTGTTCACTCTCTATACGAATGTAGTCCCATCAAATGAGTCCTCTCTTCTTTCTTCTATCTGTATCCTTTAGGGTCTAGAATGTGAGTCCGTTGGTAGAGGAGCACCTCCAAGTAACTCCATGAGCTCCAGTCCTAGCTCCAGTCCACCATCTCCCACAGCACATCAAGACTCACATAAAGTAAGTTAGAAGTTCATATTGTTTTCTATTATTAATTATAGTCTGTTTCATTTTACCATTCTAATCTTGACAATCAAACCACTTATCGCTGAATTAACTGTTTCTGTTCCAGGATTACGACGGTGAGAACAACGCACACCAAGAGTTATCAGAGACACAATCTAATTCACAAGACCATCACATTTCTCCTCAGGTATGTGTTGTAATTAATATTAGAGCCGAAAGATGTTTATGTTTATGGATTTTTCCCTAAAGTTAATTCCCTATGCAAGAAAGCACAATCTTTGTTTCATTTTATTTAACTAAGGATGGAAATTAAATCCCTTCTTTTACTTAAGTATCCGGTTCTGTTTTAGGGTCACTTGAGTGAGGAAAATATAGAAGATGACTTAAATCAAGCAGAAGCTGACTCCCATGATCATCACAATGTTACACCTCATGTAAGTTCTCAGAGTTATTCTATAATTACTATTATTGCCTTTGTAAACTAAAAGTTAAAAGTAAACATTAATTTTCAACATATTAAATAATTGTTTACCGATGTGTTTCAGATTCATCATTTAAACCACGATAATGCAACTGATGTTATTAATGTCTCAGAGGAGGAATCAAATGACAGCAATACATCCAGCGAGACATCCAGCAAGTCTTTGAAAGATGCACAGTCCTATTTCAGTCCCGTGAAGGTAACGTTTGCTACATATATACCATATAATTTTCTTACAAGTCACTACATGGTAGGAGTCTATTTTTGTTTTCATAGATTACAGGTTTTATTTTTCCTTGTTTGCAGGATTCAGATGTGGAGGAAAGTAGGGACAGCTTGAGTGAGAGAGAGTGTGATACTGCTGATGAACAGACATCATCCAACAGCAGCAGTGAACAAGATACACAAGAAACAAGACCTACTATCAAGCTTGGGAATTATGAGCACTTGAACAAGAAGTACAAGTTGGAAGACCCTCTTACCAAGGATGTAGTAAAAACCTCAAAGTTTGAAACTTTATTTATGATCCTGAGTTTTGCATTGCAAGAGGGGCTCTCTGATGTAGGGATTGGTTTGTTACTGAAGTTGATTAATCAAATATTTGGTCAGGAAGTTATTCCAGCTAGTCTTAAAATTTTTAGGTCTCTTTTTGACTGTGATATTGGTGTGTCTTATCATTTTTATTGTCCTAAATATAAATGCTATCTTGGAGCTTTTTCTAAACTGAAAGAAAAGGGCAATCAATTTGTGTGCCCTGTTTCTAAATGTAAAAGGGTAGGAAAGCTTTCCAACATGAATGATGGAAATTTTTTTATTAGCTTACCCTTAGAAACTCAGTTGCGAGTGTTTCTAGAGAGCAAAAGAAATATTAAGGAATTGTTGTCATATCGGTTCAGTAGAGAACAATCAGTAAACACTATTAGAGATGTTTTTGATGGTGACCATTACCGCAATTTATCTGGCCTTGAAGGAATTCTAAGTAAGGAATATAATTTATCTGTAACCCTAGCAACAGACGGAAGTCCTGTCTGGGAGAGTGTCGCCAATACGCTCTGGCCGATCCAATGCCGTATTAATGAATTGCCTCCTAAATGTAGATTCCAGTCAGATAATATGTTTGTGTGTGGTGTGTGGTTCGGCAAAGAAGAATATGTTATGAATGTCTTTCTTTCTCAGTACGTCAAGGAATCAAACCTGCTTCATGAGCGAGGATTTGAGTGGACTTTGGATGGTGGAACTGTTAATAGTAAAGTTGTGACTTTGAACTGCTGTCTTGACAGTAGAGCCAAACCTGATGTCCAGTGTCATAAGCAGCTACATTCGTATGATGGCTGCAGTTACTGCTATCATCCTGGAAACTTAGTGAATTTGGAACGCAATACCCTGGTGTGCCAGGAGGATTCCGATTCTCAAGAAGACAACTCTGGTGAGACAGAAAATGAAGAGGTTGGTGAAAGGAAGAAGCCTGAAACAAAGGCTGTTCGCTTTCCAGTGTCAACTGGTGGCTTTCATGTGGAACGTAAGGATGGAGATATGAGAGAAGATATGACCAAAAGTACGGCAGATGGCAAAGTACACAGGGGCATAAAAGGCACTTCTGTTATGACAATGGTCCCCACTTTTAATATTGTCACTGGATTTGTTATTGACTACATGCATTGTATTTCATTGGGTGTTACCAAAACTTGTCTTCATTTGTGGCTAGATAAGAAGAGGTCGAAGGAACCATACTATATAAGGAATTCTTTGGACGAAATTAACAAAAGGTTATTAAGTCTCAGACCACCCTGTAATATTTCCAGAAGACCTCGACCGCTGCAGGATTTTATTCATTATAAGGCAAATGAGTTAAGAGCGTGGATGTTTTTCTATTGCCTTCCCTGTCTTAAAGGGATATTGCCTGATATTTATTTTAAACATTTCAGTCTTTTAGTAACCGCCATGGGTATTTTATTGTCTGACTGTATCACGTTTGAAGATTTAGACAGAGCCAAAGGATACCTTGATTTATTTGGAACTGATTTTGAAAATCTTTATGGAGTAGCTTTTATGGTGCACAACGTGCAAATAACATGTCATTTACCTATGATTGTAAAAATGCATGGACCAAGTTGGAGCCATAGTGCTTGGGGTTTTGAGAGTGGGAACGGAGTGCTTGTCAATCTGGTAAAAGGAACCGTCGGAGTCATGTCACAAATATCAAGAAAGTACATGACGTACAGGTGCATTCCTTTGTATTTGAACTATTTTACTGTGAGTGGAAAAGTTTTGGAGTATTGTGAAAGTCTAGTTCCCAAAAGGATGTCAAAGCATGCAAATAAGTATGATAGCATTACTGTTCTAGGAGAGCCTGGTGTGTCTGCGCTTACTGCGCAACAGATTGCAGTTTTAAAAGGGTCGAATTTACCTCATAACTCTCTCTCATGCGTATTTAGGGTTATAATTAGAGGAACTGTGTATCAAAGCAGTAACTATCCAAAACAAGGGAAAAAGTCATATGATAGTGCAGTGAAATTGCAGGATGGTACCTGTGCTATAATTGAAAGAGTTATTATTCATTCAAAAAAAGTGTATGTCATTTTAAGGAATTTGATTGTAGAGCATAATGTGTATATATCTAAACATGATAGAATTGGCGCCAAATGCACTCATATCAAAGTGTGTGGATTATATCCATTTGGTAACTTAAGAGTCGAGAGGGCCAACAATATAGTAGCCAAATGTGTACTTTTGACATGTGACCGCCTACGAACATATATTGCTGAGTCCCCGAATAATTATGAAACTGATTGATCCCAGCAATATAAATTCTGCGCTTTTCTACTGGTATCTTGTATCTTGTACTATCTTGTATACTGTGTATCTGTGTGTTGTGTATCTTGTACTGGTTTCTTTGTGAGACATAAGCATTTAGAAAAAAAATATACATGAATTTTTCAATAAATACATTTTCATTTATTTAACAAAACACCTTCTACTACAAGGAAACAAAAACAGTTAAGCATAATGCAAAGGACTTTGTTGAAAACAAGAAGTGAGGGACCACTGTTGAGGGACCACTGTTGTCTAGGGGAAGGGTGGGCCACCAATCGTACATCGGTGTGTCGCAGACGGGGAAATTGCATAACTACAAGGCGCTTTCATCGCTTGACATTTTCTTGGACCGTCCATGGGCCCGCTCATTGGCGCCAACGGGCGATCCATAGATGTTCTATAAGCAGTCCACTGGGTGTCCATGGACCATCCATGGATGGTATGGACTGACCATGGGCCGACCATGGGAGACCACACACCCCCATGGGTCTCCTTGGGCACCCATGGGCATCCCATGGGCTGACTATGGACGGTCGTGGGTCTCCCATGGAACGACCATAGGCGTCCGTGGGCACCGCACGAATCGACCATGAACGCCCATGGGATGCCCATGGGCGTCCGTGGAAACAGAATGGGCGTCCATGGGAACAGTATGGACGTCCATGGTTTGTTCATGGGCGTCCGTGGTTTGACCATAGTTCGCCCATGGGCACGTCATCTAGGGTTGGTGTACACCAGGCCAGGGATGAGCGGCGAAACACACTGGTCTTCGATTGGTAAAGCATGTTCCGTCGCGACGCCGTCTCGTGAGCCGAGCTTTTCGATCCGTAGGCACCAACCATGAGGTCACTAACATTTTTGGGAGATGGCTGACATTGGAGTGTCTCCCGCACCTTTAAGTTCTCATTTGTTCAAATCTCCTTGGGTTGAGAAGAGACGTCGCTTGCGATTTGGAAGCAAAAGTGGCTTTTGTAAAATATCGTGTGATTGTGTGCATGTTCTATGTCAAGCTTTATGCATAAACCATTAACACTTTCCATCGAACGGATCACCGACTTTCTAGCAGCAACCGAATTGCCATGAGGTGATCAGCTTAAATTAGGACCTCGCCGAAAATTCCTAAGACATTAGTAGATCTTCAGCATGATCAGGGGATAACCACAAAGATCCGTTAGTTGCCCTTAGGATAGTAAAACGTGGTCTGGCGTACGTCAGTGTACGTCCCGTAGTCTAGCATCGTACACTCGTGTACTTTTGCATGGAGCTGAATTGGATCCGTCCATCTGTCAGAATCGCGTAAGTGCAGCTGCGGCGAGACAATCGAAATGATTATGAGAAGTGCGTCGCCCGACTGATAACGGTGATTGCTAAACCAATGATAAGACGAAACCGGTGTGACTTTCAATAGTGTAATGGCATTGGAGCGCGCAACAGCCGGTGAGTTAGTCAACAGGCACCAATTTTGAGGGTTTTCTGATATGATCACTAGCGTATCACGCGTCTTTGACGTCACGCTTTACTTTATTTTCCAAACGGTTGACCTGTAACGACACCTGTTTTAAACTACAGAAGAGTATCATTCAGGTTCGAACCGTACCGCTGCGGCATAGAAGCGAAGTATGCTAAATAGAAAACTAAATGCGCCATCGCCAAGGCTAGAACCTAAGACTCAAGTGTGCTACGGACCGGACATGCCACTTGCTCTACCGCACCGCATGCCGCACACAGAAATTTTCGCATTAACACTTCGCGATTGTAAATTGGATGTGAAAATGCATGTACCTACGAAATTGCAAGTGAAAAACACATATATGAAAAGTTTGAAGAACTGTCTCAGTGTGTCTTTAAATATGTGTGGGTGAGCCTGTCCTGAAAAGTTATTCGCGTCCAGCATACTTTTGATCTAGTGCACATCTGCCTCGTTGTTTACAGTACTGATGTCATTGCCGTATTAGCTTATAGAATAATTAAAACCAACTATTGTAATCGCGCATATTTTCACTAGATCACTGGACGAAAATGGCGAAGCTTTGTGAAGTGCTGCTCATCCTGGCGGTGGTGATCAGCGCCGCGTCGGCCAAGACCGACTTGGAGCAGCAAGCGGAGCAGCTTATTGAGGACTTCCGGAGCATCATGGAAACTGGTCTGGCTGATGTCGGTATCCCCGTCCTAGAGCCGGCCGTGATCAAGGAACTACCTGTCAGCGTTATAGTCTCGCCCTTTACGTAAGAATAGAATCATATTCCAACCCAGTAGTCATATGCACTATCCGTGAATGCCTTTAAAGACTACTGCCACCGAACAAACCTTTATACGAACAAAGCTTGCATCATTGTACAAGGTAGACGGACGCCAGGCCGCGTCGTGGCGTAACAGGCTTCACTCATCGCGCATCACTGTTCCGCCACTCCACGCCTAGCGCACGCCTACCTTGGCCTGCCGGCGGCTGTCACCTGACGACTAGAACCCTGCGGAGACAGTCAGCAAGACTCCTTGCTAGGGTGGTCCAAAATAAGCGAAATGTAAAAAAAAAATTGTCGGACCCGATGAAAAAATGGTGCATCCTGACAACACGAACCACTGCGCCAAAAATCAGATCAATAGCATCCAAAATGCTGGCACAACGTTCAAAGTTTTGTCATTTGTGCCGTATTTTGAAGTTCCCGCTCGGGGCCCGTCGACTCACTGTCCACATAATGAGCTGCCACCAGCGAGTTTAAAAGCCGAGGACAGTCGCACATCAATCTGAACATGTGCGCACAGTCGTGCAGTGTTCAACTGCGAAGCCTGCGAGGCGGTCCCGAAGCGACCTTCAGAATACTCCACGCGGCAGAGCCACCGCTTAAAGTGACCGGCTCCGCTCCGCGCCTCACGCCGAAATCTAATTGTCAGTTGTGCCAGCATTTTGGATTGAGCTATCGATCTAGTATTTGGCATCGGGGGGTCATGACACATCATAATTCGTCGGGTCCGATAAACATTTTAATATGTCGTTCTTTTTGGACCACCCTAACGCCCTGAGGGCGTTACTCTCAGCACGAGCGTGACCACGCTTATCTTCTGGCTTCAGAACGTATTTTACACTATCCTGTCGCCATTAACGCCGCTCAACCAGTCCTAACCTACCCAGGCATCAAATAACCTAACCTAACCGAGCGTAAACCACTCGAGTCACTTATGCGCCCCTCCACGACAGGCGCATACTGACCGCGGCCAATCGGCGGATTTTAAAATTTAGACCACGCCTGAAAATTATCGGCCGAAAATTCACATAATATGGGTCTGGCCCCTTAGGTAATAGCAGCCGAGAAAACAGCAAAATTTCAAAATAACGAAAAACAATTACGTGTCATGTACAATTTTTTTGGGTGCGTAATTATGGATCAATGTGTTTGTGCAAAACCATTATGTACAAATGTACGCATAGTTACGTAGAATTTCTTACATAATTATGTACAAATTTGGCTTGTGTACACTTCTGTACTCAATTATACATAAATCCGTATGCGTACTGTGTTCGCTTTTTTCACATCCATAAATATGTACAAAAATATTCGTACGCCCTTGCGCACGAAATAGTACACAAGGTGTACGATTTCATACACAATTATGGATGCTTAAAAACGTACATAATTGTGTACAAAATTGTACACAGTACTTTAGTGTTAACGAACAGTGCCTGAGAAGAATATTTATTTTAAAGTCTTTCTCTCATGACAGCGCCAAGTGCGTGGCTAGCAACGTGAGCGTGAGCGGCGTGTCTGACTTCGCGTTGACGAGGCTGGCGCAGGAAGACGGGAGCAATAAGCTAGCCGTCGCCGTCGAGCTGCCCGACATTTCTGTCACCGGCCAGTACGACCTTGACGGGAAAGTGAAGATCGGTTTCATTACTGCCAAGCTGCGCGGCAAGGGACCTCTTGAGTGAGTACAGTTAGGTGGCGTTCGCACGCGTCATATTTTTCATCGCGGCACACTATCTACCTCAGAAGGTTCGGCAACAGAACCGTACTGGCTTCGCTCTCATCTAATAGCACTGCGTTGCTATGTGGGCTTCTCAGACCCTGATGAGTTCTGCCATCCCTTTCTTCCCCTCAACCGCGACCCGTTCGGTTAGGGCCTGAGCCCGTGAATAAATCTCCGAACTGCCAGCACTACTCTCTTAACGCAGTACATTGGCATGCGCTGCAGAAGTTTGCGTGAAAAGTACACTCTAAATGTCTATGGGACAATTTTGTCCAATGAAATGTTACGTTTTTAAACAAAACACGATATTGGGACAATTTGTAACGTAAAGGTGGGAGAAATTGTAACATGCAAGATACAATTTGTCCCATAATTATGCTACGAATTGTATCTGATTTATGTTTTGTTTGAAAACGAAACCTTTTATGGGACAAAATTGTCCCATGACATTTAGTGTGTATTGAAATTGATTGTATAGTGAAGCGCCTGTTGACCTACTTCTGCCGTAGAGTGGCTCTGAAGGGTGTAAAGGGAGAGGCCACTGCGGACGTACTCATAAATCCCGATGGGACCCTCGACTTGAACAGCCTTTCCCTAGACTCGTTGAGCTACACAGAAGTTTCGGTAGGTGTTTTGCAAAATGGTTTATTTTCAGCTGTATGGATTGTAATTTAATGCAGATGAGGGTTGTGCCTGTCATAGACCAATCTGGAGAACGTCGGTGGAGGTGGTGTTATTGGCAGCACTATCAACGCTCTGATCAACAAACTGGTATCCGCATTCGTTAAGGTGTGTATGTTGTGAAAAGTCTTAGACGCAAACTCTGGTGTACCATATATGTCGGGGCAATGCACCTGTGTATAAAGGCCTACAATTATCGGGAACTTAAGAGACGACAAAACAAGTAAATATAGAGAAAATTAACTGTATTAAACAGAACTTCTTAAGACAGAGGGTCAGTTTCTGATGGCGTACTCTAAGCGAATACTGTCGATTGTCTCACTTTCGGATAGTTTATCAAAATTGGGGTTGTCGGAATCGTTGGTCTTGCACACTCTACAAACCCAAGAGTGTGGTAACATGCTTTTCCTACAGTGTGATGGGCGCCACACTGAAGGAAGAGTGTGATGGGCTGCTACGCTATAGGAAAAGCGTGGCGAGGCACCACACTCTTGTAAGAGTGTGATGGGTACCAAGCTCTTGCTATGATGCCTATGTAAACGCATGGGACCGCAGTGAAGAGTGTGGCACCATCACACTCTTACAGGAGTGTGGTGCCTCACCACGCTTTTCCTGATGTGTGGTGGCCCATCACGCTTTTCCTTCAGTGTGATGACCATCACGCTTTAGGAAAAGCTTGTTACCACACTTTTGGGTTTGTAGAGCACTTGCATCTGATCATAAATTGAATACATCCTCTTTTTAGTCGAATAGAGTCAAGATTACTGAGCTGATCGAGGCGAAGGGCAAAACGTTAATCAACCAGTACCTGGACAGCATCAATGTCAAACAACAGATGGTGGCAGAGCCTCATCCGGTTGTGCTCGCCTTGGACGAGCGAAGTTGGATTGTGTCGGATGAAACCAAGGACATATTGGACAACATCGCCTTCTCTGTTGTCACTCCGGCCCTGTCCGCATCCTCCCTCTCTAATCAGTATGTCTACTTTATTTTATTTTCGTGATCTAAGATAGATTTATCCATTCATGATTCTTCTGGTTTCCGCATGGTCGCGTCCAAATAGAACTTTTACTCTTTTTTGCTTTAGAGCACGACATCCTTTCGCTGCAACACACGGATCTTTAAACGTGACCTTGTGGATGTGTCATGAGCAAATTTGTATAATATTAGTATATCGTGCTCTCACACACTCTAAATGTCTATAGGACAACTTTTTTCAATGAAATGTTTCGTTTTTAAACAAAACACACTGATTGGCGGTGGAGAATTTTGTACATAACTTCATGAAATTCTGTGCACTCATAGCTTATGTACGATTTCTTACATATTATGTAAACATTTTAACGCACTTACGTTAAATTTCTACAATAACATATGTACAATTCACTTTGTACATAGTTATGTGTGCACAAAATGCATGTAGTTTACGTGCGAATTATTTTGTATATAAGTGCAAAATTTTACATAAGCCAAATTTGTGCATTACTGAGTTACTGAGTAGATAAATCGTCGTAGTTACAGACAATTTTCATTCATAAGGCTTATGTATAGGCGCAGTTTTACACACGTTATGAACTTAAAAATGTACATAAGCAATTACTGTGAACACAACATTTGGACAATTTGTAATGTAAAGGTAGGACAAATTGTAACATGCGAGATACAATTTGTTTGTATCTCAGCTGTTTTGCTTGTAAACGAAACATTTAATGGTACAAAATTGTCCGATGACATTCAGTGTGCAGGGTGTTCCTGGTATCTGTATGAATCTTAATGCAGGATATAGGCGTCATGTAGACGAAAGTTTCCGATTAGGACCAAGGAGTCGGCAACGCTCCGTTACAGAGTTAGGGTTAGGCCCTCCGTAAGTTGTCACAGTCCTTCGCCGGTTATTCATTTAAGCGCTCAGACACACCAAACGTCATAGGACACTTTTGTCCCATAAAATGTTGCGCTGTAAAGCGAAACATAACTGAGGTACAATTTGTGGCATACGTATCGGACAAATCGCACTTCGCAACGTAACAATTTGTCCAGTAAGTACGTTACAAAGTATGCTTTGCTTAAAAGCGCAACACTCCATTGAACAAAATTGCACCATGGGAATTTAGAGTGGCCGCGCGCCGCCACCCCAAATGGCTGTCCGCAGTGGTGGCACCGCGTACCGCATCGGTCTTGCGGTGGCGGCGTATGGTCAGAACTCGGCGCTGTCGAATGTGTTGCCTACCGTACGGCGCAAGACCTAACATACGGAGGGCATACGCTTCCTCAACAAGAAGCTGGCCCGTCCCACCCACAGGAGGCTTGGCCAGCATGGCTTACTTGCTTACTCGTGATGGTGTCCAGCGGGAAGCACTTTTCTAACGGTTAAAATCTAAAACCGCTAACCTAAGCCCGTCCCGATTGACAACGGAGTGCGCCTTGCAGACGCATCACACGCGAAGCCAGCCCTAATCTAACAGGTTCAACTCTCATGTAACAGAAACGCGACGAAATTAAAAATTTCAGCGCCAAAACCGCTGAGTAGTCCTTGGGGGCCAGGATTTCCAACGTTAAAAGCAGGTTAACGATTTAATGAACGTAAAAATAAGAAAATATTCGGTTGGAACCGGGGTCTATCTTTCCAGTGATTCGACGTTTTACACAGCGCGGCTACACCGACATTGTAGGAAAAGGCCGTCCGTATGACTGTCACAAGCTGCGGCGCCGGCCTGCGGGCCACGGGACGCCGAACTGGGAAGCCGAGGCAACAATAACAGAATATTAAAATTTATTGAAACGATATTTAAACGCGATACAACTAACCTTGGTAATGCATTGATGTAGATCACAAATTTGCATTTTTTTTTAGGAGTTATGAACCTTCTGATCGCGGCTCGTGGGGCCCGCGGGGCCTGCTAACTTGCCAACAATGGTTTCGGAAGGGAAGGGAGAAACTAATGTTTTTTTTATTATGATTTTAACAATTTTACCTGATGTAATTAGAAGGTGGCATATGAAACAAATATATTTTTGATAGTTTTTAGTTCATACAGATAAAGTGATGGTAATGTGGATACGGAGAAGTAAAAATGTGAAGAGGGGAGGGATGTAGAAGCTAGAGAGGCTTGAGAGTGTGAACCCCTTGCAATTTAAACTTTGAATTTTTGGATCTGAGCTAATAGGATTTTTTCAACGAGAGTTTGTAATTTATTTGATGAAAAAATATTATTTTAAAAAGTATGCAATAGTTGGAATGGAAAAAAAAATAGAAACCTAGGGATAGTTATAATGGGAAGCGAACTCATAGGCTATGAGCGGCAACAATGGTTGGGAGGAGGAGAGAAAAAGCGTAAAAGCCGCTGCAAAGGGCTCCTCGCTGCGCTCGGACCCAAAAATGAAACCGTACGTTTGTTTACGTCACAGCAGAGGTCTACCCTTCGAATTTGAACTTTCCCCGTCAACGATAGGTCAGCGGACATGCGTCCGCACGAACAGTATGCATTAAACTTTAAGCCCGGCTCCTGTCCGTTTCTACTGAACGTGTCGGGACGGGCTAAAAAAACACTCGTCTAAATGACGCCTATATCCGGTTTAAGATTGACAGAGTTATCAGAAACACCCTGTATGGTCGAACTGGCATTCTCACAGGGTGCTTAAGCTGTTGGAGGACTTCCGTGGTATTATGACCACCGGCCTTCCTCGGCTCAACATCCCTGTCCTCGACCCCGCCGTCATTCATCGTATGCCAGTCGATGTGAAGATGGGCCCGTTTGAGTAAGTCCGCACTTCGTAGGAAAGAACGATGAGACATCTCACTCTGTTTAACTATATTGCACATGTGCAGCTTCTCGGCAGTGGCGACAGAAGTGGGCACATCTGGCGTGTCCAAGTTCATTATCCACAAGCTTGAGCAAATAGAGGGAACCAACCAGCTGTCTGTGTCGATCGAGGTCCCGGAAGTGGACGTCACCGGTCAGTACGAAATCAACGGGAAAGTCTCCATAGGGTTTCTCGACGTTAATCTAAGCGGCGGAAAAGGGCCTGTAACGTAAGTACAATAGTACTAACAGTAAACAGAGGTAACCAAACTCCGATCAGGGGCCTTGCGCCCAATTGATTGGCGTGGGCATTTGATTTTTTTTTTCGTTTCAAACGGCCTATCTTCGTTCTAGAACGAAGCGCTTTCGTTGTAATATTAATTAACTTAACTTAATTTTCGAACTTAAATTTTGACACTCCCACAACCTTGCGAAAATCCAGGAATACCAGGTGGAACATGCTAAGTGCTCATACAAGTTTGCAGTGTGCATACCACTACAGGAAGTCCCAGCCATATGTAGAGTACAAACCTCTAGAGTGAAGTGAGGACGCCCAGCTGAATTGATCGATAAACGACACTTGAGGTCGGAAACGTGATACAAGGGAAATTTTAGAGGTTTTCTAGGGCGATTTTGCTGGGCCGGCCGCGAGCCTCGGGTAACCCACGCGGCCCATCTTCGCCCGTTGCCCATCGCACTCGGCTCTGCAGCCAAGGGGCCGTCCAAAAACTACGTAGCCCTATTTTGGGCGTATTTTGACCCCTTACCTCCCCCATGTACCTACCTACCTACCTCTCCTGTACCCCCCCCCCCCTCGTCGACGTAGCTTCTTGTAACTAAGTCATTACAAAATCGAGAAATTGTCCATAATATTTTATTTGCATGTTTATACAGTAATGGATAAAAGAAAACAATACCGATACAAAGACAGTAAGTAAAATTGGCACATGGAACGGTAATGGATTGTAACTTAAGTAGAAAGGAAGCGCTACTTCCGGGTTACCGCGCACCTTAACTCTGAATCCGTTGTTGAAACAAACATGGTTTTCCTGAGCAAGTCCTCCTGTTACTTGTAATGAGCTTCATCAACCTCTTATGGCTGAAACGCTGGAGTCAGTCTCAGAAGTGCGGCTCGCGCCAAGCGCGCTGTGCTCTCGTTAAACGCCTTTCGCCGACGCACCAGAAAGGCAACGTAGTCTCCTGGCTGATCCACCCACTCCCCTCCCCCCTCCCCTTCAAGCAGCTACGTAGTTATGGACAGCCCCAAACCAACCGAGACACGCGGAGAGCCGAGCCGAGGCGCCCAGTGCGAGCGGACGGTGCGGGACAGGCGCGACAGAAAACTTGAAAAACCTCCCGTGTTTTACGTTTCCGGCCCCAAATGTCCTATTTGGATAATTTCAGCGCGCGAGAGGCTTGTCCCTATTTGACTGGGTTGGAACACCCTGTCCTAGATCTGCCGTATTTTTGTCTTTAGACTGACCATGAAGGGGTTCAAGGGCACAGCCACTGCTGACATGATAGTCAATGCCGATGGCACCCTCAATCTCAACTGGCTTCGCTTCGACACATGGCACTTCGACGCTATAAAGGTGGGTTCCCACAGGGCCGGTTAAGTCCGGGCGCGCATTGGCCGCCAACAATTGTGAGCCCAAATATTTATAGACTTCACCTTTCTGCCCAGTTTCGTTCTTCTACGATTTTTTTTCTTGAAGTTACGGGGATGAATACCTAGAAGGGCCAATGGGTCCAAATTGGAACCCAGGTGTTTTGAACATTATGCGCCCAGTTCTTTGTATGTTCCGATGATCTCAAACACATCATGGGAACACTCATTCAGACGAGCTCGAACAGTCCCGGAACTTCACGGATAGTAGACAACCCGCAGTGCAAATCACAGCCTTGCCTTCTTCGAGCGCGAGGGAGGTGGATGCATTTGCGCCTTCACAGAAGCCTTCATCGAAGACAAACTTTCGTTGCCCAATTTGGGCGACGCTTTGACAGAGGGACAGTGTAGCGCCGCTCAATTAGAGCAACATTCTTCAGAAATGTCGCTCTCGAAGAGCGACGATTTTCAGCGTCGCACTCTGGAGAGCGCCGAAATGTGGGACACAATGTCGCTCTTCTCTCTTCTCTCCAGGATTTAGTGTTCGGGGAGAGAGGGCGAATTTTGGGTTAATGTGGTAATCGGTCGTAATCAATCACAGTAACGTGTTGTGTACATGTACTGTACTGTAAAATTGCTATTGTACACAAGCCATTATGTACAAATTAGTGCATAATTACGTACGATTTCGCGTACATAATTTTGAACAAATTCGGCTTGTATACAATTTTGCACATAATAAATTCTTACGTTTACTATGTGCGTTTTTACACATCCATAATTATGTACAAAATCTTTACGTACACCCTTGCGTACCAATTCATACATTATTATGGATAATTCGTATATAATTATGGATGCTTAAAAACGAACATAATTATGTACAAAATTGTAAGCAGTAATTTAGCGTGCACGAGTTATTAGTGGCAATCACTGATCATTGGTAACCATTGGTTATCACTACCACTTGATAATCGTCTGTATACTCAAACTCGGAGTTGTCAATCCCTCGACTTTTCCCGTCTACTGAGAGTTCGTACTGTTTACTTTACAGGCAGAGCTGAAGAATGTCTTCATGAGCCAGTACGTCAATCCCCTCATCAATAAGTTTATTCCTCTGTTCCTGGAGGTGAGTATCTGATTCACACCGCCACATATAAAACCAAGGGGTAAAACTAGAGGTTATAAATTGTATTCACTCCTTTAGCGGCAGATAAATGGCATAAATGGAGAGTGTCAGTTGGGGCGTCTCACGATATCGAATCTCGTACCCACGGGTGTGTTATTGTAAAGGTCTAAAACGAAGTCGAGGCAAGAAGCGCAAGCAGATTTCGATACTTGGCGGCTACCCCCGCCTCGACTGTGGGCGCGCGCCCCGCGGGGGTGCACGGCGACTGGCGCTCGAACGTGCCAAACCCTTCGGTTAGGTTCCAACTAGGCCCGGATGACCAATAGCAATCACTTGAGACCACATAAAAATTCAAAAATGCCGATTTTCATTCATTCAACTTTTGGCTCAACAAGTCCAATTCATTGTGTTTTAATGAGTAGGTCAGCCCGGGGGTTTTACGCTGCAAAACGTTTAGGGCGGTGCGGTCGGCTCCGCCAGGCGTGGAGTGGCGGAGCAGCGTTTTGCGAAGAGCGAAGCCTGTTACGCCACGACGCGGTCTGGCGTACCCGTACGCCTACCTTGTAAATGCAAACAGCTGAACATGTCCTGACGTAAATGTCAGAAACGGCTGTGCTATACATGGTCTACACTGTAAAGGATTGTCGTTTCTGAACGGCTTTTTGAAGAAACTGAATTAATCAAGAAAACATCGTTAAATAACGACACTTTTTTTAGTACGATATCTATCTAGTCAGCTAAATTGACTTGGACATCGTTGAGATGGAGGAAGGAAAACACATCGTAGCGTTATCCTCTAAAATTAAGGCCATTTTCCCCTGGGCTATGGAAGAGACCTGCAAATTCTTCATGTTTTTCGTTCAAAAACGAAGAAATCTTTGTAGGCATATTCGTTTAAAAACGAAGGTCTTCAGTTCTCAATTCATCAAACAATCTTCGTTTATAAACGACTGAATTTTTTACTTTGTGAGCGAAACCAATCACAAAACCACGTTCAATAAGAATGATTAATTTCGTACTAAGCAGCTATCTGCACCGCAGAGAGCGGAGCTAAATAAATGAACGTGTAGGCTGCCTCCCAGCACATTCCTCACAAGTGTATCAGTCCCCAAACGCTCTGATTCATACTCACCCGACTAGCCCAAAAATGTTTTGTCAGTCTGCACTGCAAATCTAAATGGATAACTTTCCGTATTACTTACTGTAAGGTCTATGGTTTCACACCATGCATTTCCCAGCACAGTAACGTGTTGCGTACAATTCTTCAGTACGTAATTATGAATAAACATGTATGTACACAAGCCATTATGTAAATTAGTGCATAATTACGTACAATTTCGTGCATAGGTACGTAATGTACAAACTTGGCTCTTGTACAATTTTGTACATAATAACGTATCGGATCCACCCTAATGAGCGAAAATATCTTTAGCGAATGATACATTTTACGTTGCCAGCCGTTGAGCGTATAGATGTTTAGCGACAAGTAAGTTTAGCGACGGCCTGCTTTAGCGCCAGTCCTGATACATCTCATTTAGCGACAGATATATGATGGAAGCATACGAAACTGTGCGCCTACTTTAGCGACACGGTCGGTACAGAGCATTTAGCGGAAATTAATTGAGCGAGTCGCCAGGGTTGTACACTTAAACGAAAGTCCCGTGTTGCGACAGGGATTTCCGAGGTCTCGAGAACAGAAGTAGAAGAAACGCCAATAATACTTCCGGGGCGGAAGCAGGTTGTACAGGTTGTCTAATATATTTTTTTACAAGTGGTCTGAAATTTAAAATCCGCCGGTTGGGTGAGGTCAGTATGGGCCATGTACCTGTTAGGAAGGGGCGGATCAGTGACTCGAGTGCGTTACGCTTGGTTAGGTTAGGTTAGTGGGGGCCTGGGTAGGTTAGGACTGGTTGAGTGGCATTGATAACGAAAGGGTGATGACATTAGGAAGTTGGAACATAGACGCGGTTGCGACCGCGCGGAGAGCAGAGAGTGACGCCCCCAGGGTCCTACTCGTCAGGTGACAGCCGCCGGTCTGGCGTACGCCTACCTTGTATTTCGGCCGCGAAGCGCGCCTTGATCAAGCGCGTGCGATCACCTGGCTACATTCACATTCGCGGGAGGCAAGTTCTCATACACAGCCCGAGGTGGCATTCTTTCGCTAAAGGCAGTTTTCGCTAAATCTACCGTGGCAGGGCCGTGGGTTACATCGCTGAAATCGCAGGCCACAGTGATGCGTCGCTAAACTGTTTCGTCGCTGAACTGGATGTAAGCGTGTTTTGCTAAATGAGTCAGTCGCTGAAGGAGCACGACGGCGGCGTCAGCAGACTAATCCCACTGTCGCTAAAGTAGCCTTTCACTAAATGTGAGTCTTGCGCACTGTTTGTAACTCAGTTCTTCGTTCAAATCGTTCGCTATCGTCTCGTCGTTTCTTTCTCGCTAAACGGTTTTTCGCTCAACACGAACTGTATATATATATATATGCGGTTTTACACATCCATAATTATGTACAAATACTATTCGTACACCCTTGCGTTAGCCCGTCCCAAAAGAAGTCGACTTTTTCCAATAGCGCGGGCCACCCTGGCAAACTGTGCCATTGGGCCTCAAAATAGCGTGTGCAAATTTTTTTTTGAAAAATTTTACTATTTAGAGGTCGCGGACGGCCATTTTAGGGCATACGCGAGCCGCAGAGGTGATAGTAGGGTATTACCGAATCCACAGTTTTTGTCCGAGAGGGCTCAAACTCAGGTTTTCGCACTTATTTTGCATGCCGAACAAGATGAGATATGGAAAAAAGCGATCCGACAACTTTCAAAATTCACTATAATACGCTCAAGTACGGGTAGTTAGTAGGTTAGGAAAGATGGTGTCTCGGCAGCTGCAACAGACGACAAATGACAATCGGACAAGATGCGCGCCGCGCCACCTAGCGGCGAGCTACTCAACTCGCTCCCCGATGCGCCTTCCCCACGCCATTGCGCAATTCACCTGTTTAGCGATCCGGACCCGACCTGTCCCAACAAGTGTGTGTAAGATAGTTAAGGGAAGTCCGCCACAATGCTAATTTCACAGTGCCGCAGTCTGAAGGACATCTACAAGTTTTTCGAGCAAGACAACAAAGAAATTATAGAGGCTTTGCAGCAAGAAAAAATTATGAAGGGGTTGAAGAGATGCAAAAAGGTGAGCTGCAGAACGCAACAGTCATTAGTAGGAAATAGGGACTACAAGGGCAATTACGCCGCCTACTGCAAGAAGTGCAAGAAGTTTTCCAGTTTGTGTGAGGGAACTTTCTTTAAGGGCACGCACTTATCATTCGACAGCACATTTGTTGCACTTTGGTTCTGGGTGTGTCACGTGTCGTCCAATGATGCCCACAAAGTGACCTAGGAAATTACCAGAGAAAGTCCGGTACAATATTACAGGTATTTTCGGTAAGTTAATGCTAATGCCTCAATATTATTGATATTTTTATTATTAGTTTAACTACCTTAATTTATTTATTATTGTATCTATATTTGAGGCGTGTGAATTCAATTAGTTTCTGTTAAAGGGACATTGCTTCGTGGAAGATACTCAGCATGCCCCACCTGCAACTGGGTGGAGAAGGAGTTATTGTGCAGATTGATGAGTCTGTCATTACTAAAAGGAAATATAATAGGGGAAGAGGTGTAAGGAAGACAAGAAGTGAAAAGTGGGTCCTAGGTATCTTTGACACAGCACAGAAGATTGGAGTGGTTCTGTATGTGGTCAAGAGGGATAAGGGGACACTGATTCCTCTGATCCAGCAGTACGTAGCAGCAGGGAGTGAAATTTGGACTGATGGCTGGGCTGCCTATAAAGGCTTAGATCGTCTAGGGTATGTGCACAAGACCGTCAACCACTCCAAGGAATTTAAGGGCCCAGATGGAACGTGCACGAATGGGGTAGAGGGGTATTGGAGTCGTCTGAAAGGTCTCTGCAGACACACTGAAGTGCTCCGTTCACAGTTGCAAGCTGAACACATCGACGAGTTTATGTACAGGCAGCATTTCAGGGGTACAGAAGTGTACAGGTTTACATCATTTATCACTCACATGACAGAAAGATATCCTGTGTAGTTGTTTTTTTTTTCAGCATTCAATTCAGCATGCAATTTTCTAGTCTTTCTTCTATTTCAGCCGTGATACAGCTGTGACATTAGTCATAACTATAGTGAATTTCTGTTAAGGGAAAGTGCAATCAGCAATTTATTTTTGTTATCAATAATTTGTCCTCTGTTTCAGGTCTATGACAGAATAAGTTATGTGCTTTAATGTAAAAGTTTCATTTGTATCATCTTGTAAGAAATATATTAATTTCTTCACACAAGCTATATTTCTATTATTAACACATTTTCAATCCTTTGCAGTCATTTTTTCACGGACATAGTAGAGAGGCAATAAAATTGGTGCAGCCCAATTAGGTTAGGTTAGCAAGTTTGTTTTTTTCCTACTATCACCAAAAACAAGACTTACAAACCTAACCTAATTGGGCCGCACCAGTTTTATTGCCCTTCTACTAAATTCATCGAAAAATAGCTGCGTAGCCTACTTGGTCTTCCCTTAAAATTGTTAAAACAGGTCCGGGTCGCGAAACAGTGGCGATGGCATGGCGTACGGCGCCTGAGGGAACGAGTTGAGTGACTCACCGCTAGGTGGCACGCAGTGCATGTTGTGTTGATGTCTGCTGCGGTCATGGAACACGTCCGAAGACACCGTTTCTAACCACGGCCCGTATTATAGTGAATTTTAAAAGTTGTCGGATCACTTTTTTCCATATCTCATCTTGTTCGGCATGCAAAATAAGTGCGAAAACCTGAGTTTGAGCCCTCTCGGACAAAAACTGTGGATTCGGTAATACCCTACTATCACCGACCCAGAAATCAAGATGGCGGTATGATAAAGTATGGATCCCCTAAGGTCAACCTCGACAAAGTAGAGCCCCGCAGGAACGCAAATTTAAAGGAAGACGTCGTATCTCTTACGGTTTTCGAGATATCGGGGTCAAAAGGGCAAAAAACAGCCAAAACAGGCCCAACCTGCTTTTTACGCGTTTTTTGGCTCTTTAGACCGCGATATCTCGAGAACGGTAAGAGACACGACGTTTTCCGGGGTGGCCCGCGGTATTTGAAAGAGTCGACTTCTTTTGGGACGGGCTACCTTGCGTTCAAATGCATACATCATTATGTACAAAATTTCACACAGTAACTTAGAGCGAGTGCATGGTCTCACACATTACACCACACATAGGCTAAGACCCTACGTTAGAAAATGTTGGGTGTCCACCCTTACAACAACACACATCAGCTACAGCCAGGTGGGAGCCGCACATTAGCTAAGGCGTGCGACCACACCTTAGTTAAAGCGTGGTTTCGGACCCGTACATCTTGCTTTTCATTCCTTGCTAAAAGGTACCGTCTCCTCTCCGAAAGTTTTTAGGAACATGGCGTCTAATCTTTGTTAAACATTTGCAGCTGAATCGCGGCTGGATCAACAACTGGGGTGAAAAGGTTTCCAAGGAAGTCGTGAACCGTTACCTCGATGGCATCAACGGCAAGACGAGTGGAGTCCGTTCAAGCCTACACACCACCGAGCTAGTATCTACACCATTTGTCATTTCACAAGAGGCTCATGAGATTTTAGACGAACTGGCTACTATCATCGCCGCTCGCCAAAAACCCCTTTGATTATGGATTGAATCGATTGGTGCGTTGCTCTTACAGTTTGAAATCAGCTGCCAAATAAACGGTAGGTTCTTTAATTAAACAAATAGCAATAAGGCATTTCACAAGGCCTGAAAACGCCAAACTCAACGTCAAAGTAGGATATATATAACAGACAGATCGGGTACGCCTGCGGATCTCTGCAGGTGCCAGCAGAGCACGACCACGATTCAGAAACGAAATCACACTGTTGCGAGGCGGCGAAAACGATGGAGTGACTTGCACGTGTTGACCGCGTCGAATCCGTCCTATCGTAATGTTTTAGCGGGCTGGGTGGGAGGAGGGGGAGGGACGGCTCCCCGCACCTCGCACCTCCTCACCCCGCCACGTGCGAGTGAGAAGGTGTAGCCTGTCTCTCTCGACTCATGCCTGGAACTCGAAAAAGGCCTGCATTTGAGCCAGACAAACTCAAATTGCAGTTGACTTACAAATATGGTATTGTTCTCATCTTGTAGAGGAAGGATGAGGCTGTGCTTAGAATATAATTTCGACTTGGTCTTTCACTGCCTTCCACTTCAAAACCTCATCTGATATCGGCCCACTTTCAAATGATTCCAGGAGCCTTCTTAGAAATCGCACTGACACGAAAAAAGTTTCAAAACATAGTCTAAGTACTATGTTTCTGGGAAGTCACGTTATGATACCATTTCAAAATCTCGAGTTTGACTGGCTCAAAAAGTGGAAAAAAAAACGGATTTTTGGACGCCTCTAGAGCGAAAACTAGACGGGCTACGACGGACACACACATACCATTAGCGTATTCAAATCTGTCGATTTATGAAATATAAAAAAGTAAGCCGGTACACCCTTAAGAAAAACAATACTTACGTCACCAGGATAGATGGTGAACGGATCCACACACTGAAAGTGATGGAGCAAACTCCGCCCGCATTCCATGAAAAGGAAACATGGAGGGGGTAGTGAATGACGTGGCGGTCCTTGCCACAGTCGGGTATCACATGCCTCTTCGTACAGTCGCCGTCAGGATGTCGAGGATGTTGCTAATCCATGTGGTGGCGGCTGCAGCTGCCCTGGGAGGTGAGCTGGGTCACTGCAGATTAAATAATTCCAGGCAATTACGAAGAGTGTAGACGCTAATGTCTTGTGATTTGCCGTAAGCAACCTAGCTGGAGCGAGAATTGAAGTTTTCTTTGTGAAACAGCACATTTCTTCGTAAGTTTTTTTTAGTGCACCACTTTTTGCACGGCGAGTGACCCTTTAGTTTCATGAATCGTTCTGAAAATGCAGAAGTCATGAGAGGTTAGGATGTAATGCAACGGCAAAAGCGGTCCGAAGACAGCCCCGTATAAGGAGTACCGCACGCATTCCACATCGGGCATTTGGAGCTATTTTAGTGCGTAACTACTTTAAAACGAGGTATAATATTTTATGTCGACTACCAAACTTAAAAAGGTGCAGCACTTCAATTATCCATTACAGAGAATTGTTTTGATGTTTTTCGCCACAAACCTAACCACTGAACACAAGGAAAATAGTTTAAATATAATGGACAACCTTTTCTGTTTAGAGTGTGGAGTCCTTTCGGCTGCGAAAGCGCACACATGACTTATCTGTGTGTGCACGTGCGTATCGCGGAAGGCAAACTGTACGGAATTAACTAAGAGGACAGTGACTCCGAAATACACTGCTTAACAAAATGAGCCGTGCACTTTTTGCAGAAGCAAAAAATTATATGTGGAGGCAGGGTGTCCCACTTTTTCGACCTTAAGTGTTCTCTATCGATCAAGTCAGCTCAACGTCCTCTTTTACCCTCCCTTCACCGCTTGCCCCCACGTCACTGGGACACCCTGCTCCGTTTTACCGCAGCGCAAACGTCGCTCCGTGTAGCCCAATCTCTCTCAGCCTAAAATTTGGCCACCTCCACCTTAGGTTGAGTGTGGTGCGTAACGCAATATGTACATGTGGTGAGCCTTTCGTCGCTGCCGAAAAATTGCGTCGACACGTGGACAGACGTAGTTCTTGAACGGCCCCTGTGTGGTCATCCATAAAGGATGCCCGGGGGAGACCCGACATGACCGGACATGGAGGTGTAGAGGTCACTAAACAGGACGTCCACTTTAAAAATAAGGGGAAGATATTACGACTCTACGGGGACCTTGATCCTAGAAGTTGTACTACCGTTCCTGACCTTGCCTGATATGCCTTACGCCAGAGGACAGTATTTCTTTGACGCCGTTTAAAACACTGCCATCTTAAGAGTGATAAATCCAATACGTTTAACTGTGATGAAGAACAAGTGTGGTTAGTCAAAAATACTACACCTGGACCTGCAATCGATTGCAGCAGTCGCATCTTCGTCACAGCCATATGTATTGGCTTCATCACTCAAAGCTGCTATGACAATCGCAGAAGACGATTGCAGAAATGTGATGAACTCATCACAGTTAACTGTAATTAGTGAAAAAAACTACACCTGACCCAGGATTGTATCACAGCTGGAGTGTGACAAATTTCTCTAGGATCACAGTGCAGCCGCCACAGATAGTGCACCCAAAAAGTGCTCTCACGAAAATAAAAACCAGCATCCAGCTTCTACGGGCACATGCATGTCAGGGATGTGATGGTTGCCCACCCGTGGTGCACCTCTTTGGGGGTCGCCGCGTAGACCTGGGCGTAGCGGCGACTCGCTGAGCAGTGCAGTTCTGGATCGCCCCGTGTATCTCGGGGAATGGTGATGAGGGGTGCCTTGGTGACGAGGAAGTGATGCACACACACACGCGCACGAGTACTGGTTACTCCAGACTCGGTCGGGTGAGGG
This sequence comes from Megalurothrips usitatus, assembly GCA_026979955.1. NCBI lineage: Eukaryota > Metazoa > Arthropoda > Insecta > Thysanoptera > Thripidae > Megalurothrips > Megalurothrips usitatus. The sequence continues at coordinate 13,282,789 of CM049595.1, read as the reverse complement.
CACACGGGTGGTCACGGAGTGCTCGATGTCAACACACTAGCCCCGCGTCGGTTATCACTATAGAGTACGCGGCCGTCGGGCAGCGACTACTGCTGGCCACGACGGTAATGGGAACACTGACTGGCCACCGGCCAGCCCCCGATATATACCTAGCTCCACGCCCCATCTCTGGGGCGATGCCTACCCGATTAGCTACCCGCTTGAGCTACCCGGGGTGACCCCCTACCCGCGCGGCCCCTCTATCAGCCGGGGCGGGCAGCGCCCCGGCCTGGCAGTTCCATACCGGCCGGGCGCGTACCCCGCGCTAGGCGCTCCCCGCGCGACGCCCGTGCGTCGCGCCCGCTATACCGGCGACAGCACTCTGACGCGTGTCTGTCCCGTACGAAGGGGTGCCTACCCACTGGGCGCTAGCGCCCCACGCGTCACGTCAGCGCGCTGCGCGCTCAGGCGGCGCAGGCAGCTCCCGCCTGACATGCAATCGGTGCTTAGCCATGATAGCCAGTAAAACTAACCCAAAATAAAGTGCATGATGGTGTAGGAACATTTTCAAAACCGGGCGTTTGAAGGGTAGGGGGTAGACCGTTCCATTTTTGCAAAAAGTTTGAAATATAGGTGGGAGTACTCGGAATCCGGTTCCAATGCCCATAAAACATGGCCTATGACATAAAGCCTACGACATGACTGGTAAAAATTTCAAATTGATTGGACAACTCTTACTGGTGGCGCATGGGGCCTAAATGCCACTAGCTGGCCCGTCCCTCCGAACCTCGGTTCCGCTCTGCTCCACCAACACATAAGGTCGACGGGCGGAGTTCGCAGGGGCCTCCGGCCCCCGCCTCAAGGCATAAGAGATGTGACCGGCGGTACATATTTATGGAACGCTTAAAATCGCTAACTTCAGCCTGTCCCGACTCGCGGCGGAGGGCGCCTTGCAGGCGCACAACACGCAGCGGCCAACCCTACACCCTCAAAATTGTACACTGTAATCCGAAAAAATCTTGCCAGATTTGTTTGGGATGTATTTACCCGAAATAATTCAGGAAATCACGATAAAGTTCTGGATTTGCACGAGAACATTACAGAAAGAATATGTTCAGGATACTTCGGGAAGTTACGGTTCTTTTCAGAAAATTCCAAGACTATTCGGAAATAAAGGTACACGGCTAAAAGTTAGCTGTTGGTGCTAATTTGGATCGCTTTTTTGCAGACAGCTAAACTGATAGCACGGGAGGTAAAATAACTCAGCAGAGAACAGTTAGCTACGATGCAACTTGCTTTAGCTCCGTTCTTAGGGAAGATCTGGCTGGTTAAACGGAGACTTAGCACCAGTGCCATTATATTAGCATCACAGATTATTTGGTTTATCAATGATGCTAAGAAGTTAGCATCATCTCTATGCAATTAGCGACAGTGAAGTGACAGTGAAGTGATAGTGCGACGAGAGTCACCAACGTATAGTGACGACACGACCCACACGGGTCATCGAGCACACTGCGGCCCCGCTACACCCCGACAGCGGCCACAGTTGTGACCACCCAGCCTAAACTCGCCTTGAAATTTGATCTTGGGATGTTCATGGAACGAGCTAACAAGTTAGCTTTGTTCCTGATGATGTCGTACGTCACAACAAGTGCATCAGCCCGGCGCTGCTTTACATACTCTAGGACTTGTCTGCCAATCTCCGAAAACCTGCCGTGCTTGGTACCCGTAAGTTTTTTTTCTTTTGGACTCACAAGCAAACAAGGCCAGCTTTTGTTTCCTCCAAACTCGGACGTTCGCCTCGTTCACGCCGTGCTGTTAGCGGCTTTCCTGTTTCCTACCTTCTCAGCCAACAAAATTATTTCGCGTTTCAATTTCGCGGAGTAAGAAAACCGTCTCGGCTTTCCTTCTTTCTCCACCTGCTCCATAGCGACACGGCGTTCAACTCTTGCAAACGATACACGGCACGGTCACACCAAGCAACAACCTGCATTACACGGGAGGTGGGCGTTGGAAGGGACGTGTGGCGATGGGGTAGGGGGCGCGAGAGAGGAGACCGTGGTCGCCTTGGGGACGCAACAATGCCCGTGCGCCCTCATTCGCTGAAACGGATCGCATCGCAGAGGAGAGATGGACGCGCGCACGAGCGGGTGGATTCGAAAGTGTTTTGCGATCTCACATGCATGAATTGGGGCGCGTATTAGATTCGACGTGTAACTTTTTTTCCGATTTCGAACTTCGAAATTCGGGGTGCGCATTAGATTTGAGTGCGTATTAGATTCGATTAAATACGATACATCTCAGTTTCTCTTAAATATACCTTGTGGCAAGGGCCAACAATAGGAGGCTGTCGTAAAGAAGAATTAGAAATGGATCTAAAACAAAAACCAACTTGTTGCTTTATGGCAACAGTCCGAGAAAGATTGACTCTGGACATACAAGTACTAGCTGTTAAGACTATGAGATGATGCTTAGCTTCAAATCTGATGGTAGACAGGGGGTGAAAGGTACCAAACCTTCTGCACAGAGTGGAATAATGCGCAAGAAAATGGTGCTTGGGTTTCAAGTGCAGTTTGGTAAGTTATACATACAACATATGGTGATCCTTAACTACTGTTGAAATTAACACATCTGCATCTTCAGGCAAGGCTTTCGCATGAACTAAACTTAAAATATCAGTCAGGTACAATTGGTAAAAACTTTCCGCAAGATTCTTCTGGTGTGGTAATAGCGTGTTAGGAGAACCCCACGACCTGCAGCTTTGGACCGACATGCAGATGAAGATACCCAGATCTCCTGGAAAAAAATATCAAAATATTAACAAACAAACCATAAAAAAATACCACCTTGTCATATACCAGGCAATAAAAAATAATACTTGCCCTCCTCTCGGTCGGGAACATGTCCAAAACACGATCCGCCATTGCCTCTTTAATGTCACTACTAAGCCTGGAGAGAAGACAAGATTCATATTTTGAGCAAATTCATGCCATCAAAGCAGTCCCCGTATTGTCTCAAAGTTACAAAGAAAAGTAATAAGGAGAAAGAACTTCACAGAAACATACTTTTTATCATGGTCATCCTTACAAAATTCATTCATAATGACATCAGCAAGCATGTTCCGATACTCCCCACCCAGCTCATTCGAAGCCTTGTACATGGATAAGACCATCTTGCCATTGAGGCAACTGCTCAATACCGCTTCTAGGTCCTGTAAAGAAAATATTCATTATGTACAGTACTCAATCTCATTAATCCACCTTCAAGTGACATGAGTGAATATTACTATTTTTACATATGAACACTCAAAATGTCAATGGGCAAATCTGTCCCAAAAATTGTTACCATATAGAGGAAAAATGGTTACTCATGTGAGGTTTGCTTAAACTATAAACAATTTATTGGACAGAATGGTCCCACTGACATTTAGAGTGCAATCCCTATCCTGCTGTAGCTAACTTGCTATTTCTGGTTTCCAGCACTTCTGACTTGGTAGGCACTACAAATCTACTGTAAGCATAAGCAAGTCTGAAGTTCCTGTTTTAAGTGTTATTCAAGCCACTTTTGTGTCTTATGTGAATGAATTCACACACACACACACAACATTATTAAGGCCCTAAGCAGATGGGAACATAGAAAAATGATTATTAGAGCAATGCAATACTTTATGGTCAACAATAGATTTCCCAATGCATATAAAAGTTCCGAGGGCTACTCCCCCAGAATCCTGCATGTTAAAAACAGCAAACAAGTGTTCAGTTTAAAAAAATTATTATAAGTTGGCTGAGAATTTCTCAACAACACTCACAAACTTAGCAGCGAACGTAAAAGCACAGCCAGCAGGAGCCTACCTCTTCCTCGTAATTTCCTGAGGTTGGACGTTCAATACTGACAGATTGTTGTCACTATTGATGGCAGCTGGTTCAGTGCCAACATTCGCCAATTCATCTCCAGCATTTTCTAAAACAAATCACCAGACCAACAGTTAACAAATGAAAATACAAAATACTCATGAGGTTCACTGACAGTACCTTGAGGTTCTTCAACTTCAATCTCAATTGGACAGTTCAGCCTGAAACAACGAACAAAATTAAATGCACTCTGATCACAACCAAAAACACTCGTGCAAATGATTGTTCCGATCACTTGCCCTCCTCAACAATTCTTCATCAATTACTTCTTGGGCAACTCTTTCTAAGTCCTCGACAGTCATCACAAAGTCATCAATGTCATGAATTTGCAAGTTTTTAATACGCTGTAAATATCCACTAAATTATAAAATAAAAGAGAAGACCGTGATTGGCACAGGATTCGCCTACAAACCTACCTGTATAGCTTCAGTTTTGAATTTGTTCAGCTGAGCGATAAAGGCGGCTCTTGGTCCTGCCTTGTCAAAAATCTCCTTCAAATCCTCCTCGGAGAGCACTAAAAGAGTATGCAACTCCAACACTTCCTGATCTGGGAACAAAATAAAAGTTTCAACACTACATATGCAACAGCAGGGAATAACTACATTGGAGAGCTTCAACACTTCTCAGACAATAACCTAACACTGAGGCCACTCAAAGAAAGAACCAAAACAGAAAGGCACATTAACACTGCCAGTCTGGGAAAGGAATTCTTGCTAACAGCTCGTTTTGACACCCCTACTGCTCCCTCCCCCTGTGCCCCACAGGCCATCGCTTCACTCTAAAGGACTAGCCTAGAGGGTTACTTGTTGAACTTTACACGACGAAATACGAGTTAAATTTACGCCCAAATCAAAGCAGCGACGTATAGCACAAACGATGCCTAGAGGCAAGATAGAAATTAGATGCATTAAGGCTGCACAAAGGGGAATACACGGACTCTACAAGAACTCAAAAGCAGCAAGTGACGTGATGACGCTGCGTAGAGGTTAGAGAAACGGGCGAAGCATTGCAGAGGCACGATAATTTAATCCCCCCCCCCCCCCAAAAAAAAAAAAAGAAAAACCTTAGATAACAAAAAGTTGCCACTCGGCAGCAACAGGACTCCAGTATAATTCACCGAAACACAGTGCAGGATGATGCCACTCAAGGAAGCCTAACTGCCCACGGACTTACCTGTAAGTTTGGCGATGTAGGTCGCAGAAACTCTCTACACAGTTAAGAGCGCCGTCAACTCGGCACTCATTTCAAACACGTCCTTGATAAAAAAAAATACAAATAACGTGAGAGAGTTACACTCGCTAGTGTACTAGAGCCAACGCGTTCCAACCACTTCCAACTCGCGTCGCGATTTGAACTCAACGGCCGATGCGATGCCGGTACCGGCGATCCCCGAATGTATCCCTCCGCAGCGGGATGCGGCGTAGCGTAGCACTCCGCCCGCGGAAGTAGTTCTGACAAAAACCTACTACAGCACATAGGAGAAAAGGTCCTGGGCGCGGAGGGAATTCCGTCTTGCTCAATACACCTCCGATAGAGAACGACGGAGAATGTACATTGTTTTAAAAAGGTGTAATAAAGTATTGTGAAACTTTGAATGCTTCGTGAACATTCGATCGAGCTCAACGAAGAAATAGCAGGATAAGGGAACGATATTAGCTGTCATGACAATAAATTAGAAAATTGGAGTAACGATATTAGCTAGGATGCGAAACGGGCTTCATTTGTCTATTCTGCTAAGGATATTGGTGCCCGGTACTAACTTTTCTCTCGTAATTATTTTAGTTAATCCAGCTAACTGCCAGTAGCTCCTTAGTTATTTTCTAGCAAAGCCCCTAATTCTGTTGGCTGGACAGCTAAATTTGTCCAGCTACGGCCCCTTAGCAACGCGTGCTAAATTATTTTTCTCCGCGTAAATCGATGTTAGGTCGACAAACGTCGACGTTGAACTATGCTTATCGTTACTGCTCCACGAAAAGAGGCATGTAGATAGGCAGCGTTTCAACTCCGCTGTGCCAGTAGGCGACTTTTCGTGCCAGGACGCAGGCGAGCACAGGCTCGAATCAGCGCGGCCAAGGGGATGTGCTGATGAGAACAGGGACTTGCGAGGGACGCGAGCGTCAGACTGACCAGATTGTGGAAAACAAGTTCTGTAACACCCCTCGACGCATTAGCAGGGTTACTTTACCAGTAGTTTGAGTCCGAGAGATAGCGCTAGCGTCGCTTTTCCATCGCGTTTACCAGTTTTTTCACAAAAACGGCCTTCAAAATGCGTTTCAGTTTGTGCAAACTTTGGTACGAGTCAAGTACAATGACCTGAACAAAGTAATACCTACTTGAACTGTGTCAGACTTTGCCACCGGTGGGAAAAAAATAAAATAAAAGTTAGCTCGCGCGGCTGAATTAGGAAGACAGACTCTGCATAAATACCTCGCCCATCCCCGCGTCATGTGTAAACGTCCGATGAGGTGTAGCTGAGGGCGTCTGTCCTGCCCCTTGGGCAGTGTCTGAGTGCGCATAAGACTGCTCATGTCGACACTGAAGTTTTCAGTAGACTACGAATTTAGAATTCGGTCAGCAGGTTTCCATCCGAAGTAATTTTAAGCGTACGACGTAGGACTGTGTCCTCGTCTGGCGCGCCCCTTTGCTCAGGCCCGCTGCAGTGGTGCCCACGCCACTTGCCCTCAACACCTATGAGACATAAAAATGTTGGCTTCTAATGGATGTTGCAGAAGTGGCCATAATTGACGCCAAATTCACGTCGATCGGAGACGTCTATTTGACGTAATAACGTCAAATTTGTGTGTTGGTGGGTCCTGGCTAGTTTCTATCATACCCTGAACAATTCGGTACTTTTCTTAACTAATCGGGATATCCCAAAAATGTCGGAATGTTCAATTCTCCGAATAGTTTGGGGGAAATTTGTCCTATCAAGTATTCGGAAAATTCCGAAATAGTTTAGGACAGTGTAGGCTTGAATCACGAATATATCCCAGAATACCGCGTATGCTTGAATCAATCATCACCCTACATATGGATGCAATATGGATGCGATTCAACCATACGCCTTGTACCGCGTTAAAGGCGTGCTTGACCCAAGGATTTCGACACTCTCGGGGAAAAATTTTTGATTCAAGCTTACAATTATGAGGGTGTAGCCTAAAAAATCAAACAATTTTCATAAACCAAACGCAACAAAATTTGAATTGTTGCCTCCGTACGTTTATATGCGACATAAAAGGAATCGATCCCCCAAATTCGAAGTTTCTGTGTGAACGATGAGTCAGCGAACAGACGTCCGAGCTAACGAACAGTCGGCATAAACTATAGGCCCGGCTACTCCCCGTTTCTACCGAAACGTGTCGAGACGGGCTCAAAATCAACATTTCCAAAAAACTTCTGAAGTTAATTTGACGAAAGTAGTCCCTAAGGACTAAAATGTTGAAGGCTGTATATCTGACGGGTTTTGAGATATTGGCGTTGTAAGTGCTAAAATCAATCAAACTCACGTAAATTGCGTAGTTGGCGTATTACCAGTATTGCTAGTCATGTTATATAGGCATTGGAACCGGATTCGAGTACTCCCACTCAAATTTGAAACTTTTTGCTAAAATGAAACGGTCTGGGGAGAGGGTGTCCCTTTTCCTGACTTGTCCGGACCGGACATCATGGGAAATAGGGGTTCAATTTCCTATGAACACCTGGATATCCTTTTATGGTGACCCGTCAGGGCTTTGTTGTTGCTCCGATAGCACATCATATGATTGCAAACTTACCATCACGCTAAATTACTGTGTACAGTTTTGTACATAATTATGTACGTTTTTAAACATCCATAATTGCTTACGAATTTATCCATAATTATGTACGAATTCATCCATAATTATGTATGAATTTGTACGCAAGGGTGTACGAATAGTTTTTGTACATAATTATGGATGCGTAAAAACATACATAGAATTTATACCTAATTATGTACGAAATTGTGCATAATTATGCAGTAATTTGTACATAATGGCTTGTGTACAAACATGTTAATCCATAATTACGTACAAAAATATTGTACACAACACGTTATTGTGATCACTTCTTTACTTTGACAGTGCTGGAGAATGTCGCGGCTCTGGTCAAAGTGGAGCTATGTGCTCAAGAAAACTGCCTCGTTCCCTTTAAGTGCGAGGAGGTAATTACGAACTTGAATGTACAGTGCAACGAACCGGGTACCGCCTGCTGCTCAGGTAATATATAAAAAGTACACATCTCAAATTGAATTGCGGAGTACAACCCGGGTTGAAGTAACACGGGGTGACCCATGGACCCCGTTCTTTCCCGTCGTTACACTAGCCCGCAACATCCTGGTGCCGGCGGCTATGCGCCTTGCCTCGGCAGGAATATTCGATTTAAAATCATTGAAGGACTGCAGCAAAAACAGGATTTCACCCAAATCAGCGGCAAACACTCTAAATGTCTACGGACAATTTTGTCATTTGAACACATCTAAACATCTATACAGGTGTTAATAAACCGGCGACCAAATTCAGCGTTCCACTTTTTCCGGAGTCCGCCATTTCGTTGCTAAGGTCAACCTCGAGATCTAAAACTCCGTGTAAGCGTGTGCCAAAGGTTCATCTTCAAGATCCCTGGACGCCAATTTTGCTGATTCCCTCTAAGGAGTGGAGCACCACCCAAGGGTGTTATAAAACAATTACCAAGATCATTGATTTTCGGGTTTGTCTTAGCCCAAAAGAGGCCTCTGCGAAGTTTCATCGAAATTAAGGGTGTGCAACTCCTCTCGTACTCTCGGAATCGTCACGCTTATTAGTCAAAAGTGGGGGTGGGAGGGGTGGGTAGGCTGACCACCTCCCCCCCAACAGCCAAGGTGGCAACGCCGCTGCAACACCGCCGAAGTCGGAGTCACCGGCCAGCTCCGGCTTTCCGAACCAGAGTTTGGCTCAGTTTCGCTCTTTTTCCGTATTTTCGGCAACCACAAGTCGGCTCTAAAACCTCGCACGATTACGATTCAAAAACGAAATCACACTGCCATGAGGCGGCGAAAACGATGGAGTGACTTGCAAGTGTTAAAAATTTGGCAGTCAAGATCTGGTTTTCCGTCAGGTTTAAAAGGATGGGGCGCGTCGAATCCGTCTATTGTGATGTTCAGCGGGCTCCGGTACCCCGGCAGACGTCGCGCATTGTCACAGCGGTGGGAGGAGGGGGAGGGACGGCTCCCCCGCACCACGCACCTCCTCACCCCGCCACGTGCGAGTGAGAAGGTGTAGCCTGTCTCTCTCGACTCATGCCTGGAACTCGAAAAAGGCCTGCATTTGAGCCAGACAAACTCAAATTGCAGTTGACTTACAAATATGGTATTGTTCTCATCTTGTAGAGGAAGGATGAGGCTGTGCTTTGAATATAATTTCGACTTGGTCTTTCACTGCCTTCCACTTCAAAACCTTATCTGATATCGGCCCACTTTCAACTGAATCCAGGAGCCTTCCTGGAAATCGCACTGACACGAAAACTGTTTCAAAACATAGTCCAAGGAAAGTACTATGTTTATGGAAAGTCTCGTCACCATACTATTTTAAATTCTCGAGTTTGACTGGCTCAAAAAGTGGAAAAAACGAATGTTTGGACGGTTCTAGAGCAAAAACTAGACGGGCTAGGAGGGACAGACACATACCGTTAGAATCAGCGCATTCAAAACTATCGATTTATGAAATAAAAAAGTACCCCTTAAACGAGGTTTAGGCGGTGCGCACGGGCAAAATGTAATGCCTCCCATATACGGGCTCCCCCACCTCCTGCACCTTGCTGACCGTACTGCGGCGCCATCCGTGATTGTAAATCGTTGATTTTTGTGTGAGGTGTTCCCTGTGGGTTACCCGTCGGGGCCGAACAGCTCAAGTCGTTTTCCGGCCACCTGCGAGCCGTCCGTACCCACTTTAGGGCCTAAATGGTTTTCTAAAGGGGGAGGGGGGTTCAAATGTTGGAAATTTTCACACTGCGTGCTGAGCTTGACTATTGGCCTAAGATATCCACCACTCCAAACCCTAAGCGGCTGCATGCCCTGGACTCCAGCGAGGGCAACAGCTCGCCGCCGGTCGCGCCGGGACCGCTCCGGCTTTCGAACCGCGTGCGCCTCGGCGCGGCTGTCCATGGCTCAGGTAGCGCCAACCTTCCGGCTTTGAATTCCTTCAAATAGCAACGGCGGAAGAGCGCGCGCGCAGTTTTCTTGCTGTATAAATATGTACATGCCTGTTCAAAACCCGGTTTGACGGTTTTTATTATTTGCTGATTTTCAGTGGTAAAAGCCGAGTTCCGAACTCATTGCCACCATTTCGGCGGAGAGTGTATGGGGAAATGTGCTATTCCGCTGGCGCACGACACTGTTGACTGCATTGATGAAGTATGCTGCGTCCTGTCCTAGGCCCACATTCAGCTTCACTTAACAAGTTACTGTTTTTTTTTTATTTAAAAAAAAGCTTTTCAGTTCATTAATAAAGGTCTAGAATGTGATGCTGTCATTGACTAAAAACGCCCTCGCTCCTCTTCATCCCCGTCCTCGTCCCTGGAGTCGTATAGAGAAGTTGCTCTCCCGCGAGTTTGGTACCTCACGAAACACACTTGTCCACTTGAATCACGTCTGAATCTCACCCTGCCGGAATATGCGCCAGCTAAAGAAAAAACAAAACCCTTTGGTAGTTCCTGAAAAGTTTTGCACTTCTCCGGAAAGCTGCAGAATGACGTATTTCACGACTATGTACGTTTTGAGAGCAAAACTCGAGGACACCTTAATTTACATCCTCAAAAAGGTTTAATTTTCGTTTCAGAGTAATTGCGGAAACACATGAAAGATCGCAAGGTTTCAATTTCTCTCCCAGCCCCTCCGTCGGTTTCCTGGTTTAAGGTAAATCGTGACATGCTGTGTATACTGTAATTCAACAAAGCTTCGTGGCAGAAAAATTGATGGAGGGACTTGGTAACGAACGCACAGAACAACACTTAAGCGGCAAGTACGGCATTATTTATTTTGCCCTAGCGTCTGTCGCGTTCGGAACAGGCGATTTCCGGCGTAGAGCAGCAAATTCCGAAGCATTCGTCAGCATCCCAGCCGTACCTCTGCATCAGGTCCGCTATGCATGCGTCCATATCATCAGCGTCGTAGTCTATCGTGGCGACAACGATCTGCGAAACACAAGCTTGTAAGACAAGGCACCCCCGGGGATTCTGTGTGTCCGTGTCCGCTCGATTTCTGCAGAACGGTTAGACGAAGAGATGTGCTCCAAAATTGAGCTCTCCCTTTCATCGTACCGAAGTCCTCCTCGTCGCAGGTGTACCGCAACGCAAGCGGTTTCTTGGGTAATTTTTACAAGTGATGTACTCCAGGCGTGGAGGAGTGGATCAGAGACTAGAGTGGGCTAGGTCAGGGGGCTTGGGTAGAGACGAACGGCAGAGAGACGCCCGCAGGGTCCTATTGGTCATGCGGCAGCCGCAGGCAGGCCAAGGTAGGTTTAGGTCGGGTGTGGATTGGTGGAGCAGTGATTGGCGATGAGCGAAACCTGTTCCGCCACTACGCGGTCTGGCGTACGCCTGCCTTGTTTCATTATGGTGTAATGCTACGCTACCGCTCACCTAACCGGCCAATAAAAATGTCTTTCGCCTGAATTTGAAATTTCTGTCAGCGATAAATTGTCGACCACACGTTCGGACGAGCAAAATCACCCGTTATAAGACTACAGTGCGAGACCCGCTCCTGTTCGAGTCGACCGAAAGGTGTCGGAAAGGCCTAAAAGTCAACGGAAATCCATGACGGTTTGGACACCTGCCGTTGCCTAAAAGGCGCACTAACTTTGCTAGGACACGGCAGCGGCGCTGCCCCCGTCCGCAATAGGGGTCATCCATAAGGGATGTCCGGGTATTTGAGGGGGGGGGGGGGGGCTTGAAACTGGGCATGGCCGGACGTAAGGAGGGGGGGGGGGGGTATATTGAACGTGGACGTCCTCATTAAAAAAAAATCGTTGTAAAGTCGTACATGACTCCGAGACGAGCCGGGAATCGAACCCACGCCGCTCATTCCGCGAGAAAGCGCGCTCCTGTAGAGCTACCCCGCCCACACTGTCTGACGCTGTGCCGCAACCCTGGGTGCCATGCGCTGTGCGCTGCCGCCCGCGCCGGATAGACATCGCCTCAGCTGAGCACGTCGTGTCGTCGCTGGGACTAACAGTGCTACCCAGGCTTGCAATTATTTGCGCCAAAATGTACACATGTTGAAAGTACACAGCAGATTGGCGCTTACAAATTGACTGTTTAATAAACGCACTTTTTTGAAGACCGGACGTCTAAAGGAGGGGGGGGGGGGGGGGGGGGGGGTCTTAAATCCGGACATAGAGGGGGAGGGGGTGCTTTTTCCACAAAATACCCGGACATCCTTTATGGATGACCCCTTACAGATTGTTGCGGGTGAGAATCTGGCGTGTATTGCTCTTCAACGAATAATGTCCTCCGAGATTATTTTACATTTCCGTCTAGACTTCTAGAAACGGAACGAACGGATGGTCTCAACACGAGATAAGTTGACAAGGAACGCTGGTGCCAAAGATGACCGGCGTTTCTTAATGTGAAAAAGAATGTACCAAGACATGCTGCCTCGGATTTTGTTCATTTCCGACATAGTGAAAACCGGTTACACTGTAAAATAAATTATGTCGTTTAAAAACGAAGATTATTTGGTTGATTGGGAACTGAAAACCTGCGTTTTTAAACGAATATTTTTACGAATATTTCTTTGTTTTTTGACGAAAAACATGAGAAATTTACAGGTCTATTCCATAGTACAGAGGGCAAATGGCTTAAATTTTAGAGGATTATGCTACGACATGTTTTCTTCATTTCATCCCAACTAGGACGGAGTCAATTTAGCTTATCACATATGCCTGGTGAATAGAGATCGTACTTAAGAAAGTGTTATTTTGCTATGTTTTCTTGATTTAGTTTCTTTAAGAAGTCGTTTAAAAACGACAATGCCTTACAGTGTACCTTTAACGCACAGTCTTAATATATTAGGATTTCTTATGAATGAAGCGTTGGACCTGTGCGGTTTACAACAGTTTTCAGATTCGCGTCTCCAAAAATAAATTCGAGGACGGGGTCAGCGCCCTAGTTGACGACCCCTGATTTTGGTTCTCTCGTTAATTCCAATAGTTTTGCGGTAAGAGGAAGAGAAGCAAACTTCACAACCCCGAGGGTTTCACAAACATTGCTGTGCCATGGCACACACTGCAGTGTCACAATGCAGGCTGCCGACCGATTCTGATCGATCGATCACCAAATGGCTGACTTCGTATTCTACAATACGTACCCCGACGAGCAAGAGCGCGACGAAGAAGACCAATTTGATTGCCATGATTCCTTAGGAATGTTGGTGATAGCGGCTGGCGAACGTCTTAAATAGTCTGCCCGCACGTGTTCTCATAAATAAGGGCATTTGCGCAGGTGCCCACGAATCCAAGGTGCAGTGTATGTAAGCCGGCAGAGCCTATGACCCACCACAGGTGGTTCTGTGACCACTTGTCAGGCTACGTGCTTACATGCCGGTTTCAGATTGGCATATCTGCACATGAACCGGCCCTTTTGCTGTATTTTATGTTGTTCCCCCGTGTCTCGTGGGCTCATCTTTGGACAAGCGATTATGGACTTCAGCAGTTTGGGCAGGGGCTAGCAACACAGTGCGGAATGCGTAAAGCGATGCTGTCCGCCTGAAAACGTGTCAAAATATGTTCAGCGCCTTAGCTTATCATGTCTAAACCAGACAACACTGTAAATCCTGGAGCGACATTGTGTCCCCGATTTCGTCGCTCGCCAGACAGCGACGCATAAAATCGTCACTCTTTTAGAGCGATGTTTCTGAAGCATGGTGCTCTAAAAGAGAGATGCTACGAAAATGTCGCTCCTTTACAGAAACGTGCGTCGCTCCATAAGGGCGACGGTTCAAATATCGCTCTATTACAGCATTGCATTGTACCGTCGCCCATATTAGGCAACGAATGTTTCTTTTCGATTTACAGTGAACGCTGAGTTGTAATACTTGCCTTATTTTGAAAGCGGTGTACTAGACTACGGGACTGGGAAATGCGCATGCTCTTTAAAAGAATGGGTCAAGTTAGCGGCTTTGTCAAAGTCGTCCATTTTATACAGGATGTTATGTTATACTCAGTTTCAAACACGAAGGCCGATACATTGTAGGCAGATAGTTTATACGGATGTCGTGTTTTTCAGCACACTCCATATAAGCCAGACTTCTAAATTTTACGAAGAAACGCAGGAAGAATACACTCTGATTGGAATTAATGAAAAAAGAAAGGATCCGGCCAGCATCGCTTCACGAGTTATTACACTGTTGCCATCCCCTGGTTTGGGGCCGACGGTTTTCTCAACAACTCTTTCTTCTTCACCTCACAGGTTTTCTACGGGCTGTCGCTATTCAAATGTTATCTGGCACCAGTTTTATGTTTCTTAACCAGGAACCAAACCGTGGTCGTCGACATCATTGTAAAATGTCGCCCCCTCCAAAGACGCGATGTGGCAGGAACTAGTGTTACTACAGAATTTAGATTGCACTGTGGAGGACTCGGCGGTCTTCAACTGTCGAGAGCGTTCGAGACTGATTGAGTCGGTGAGACTCTTCAACAACCCCAGATAACTGTTTCCATATACCGTAAGTCTTAAACTTACTTTAGTAACAGATTCACAGGTTTCAACGTCGGTTGACGGTTAATTTAGCTTTCGATCAAGGCAATTTACAATTTAATATCACAAAATGTGCCGAGATGACATCCGATGTTTGCAGCTGTGACTTTGCCTACCTTTGCAGACGAAATAACAGTACCGTGAAAATAGCCAATAGAAAAAGTGAGGTTCAATTAAAATACAATTATGTGATCATATACTATCATGACTTCTACGAATTCGATGAGTAAGCTGTGTGGGCCCGCTTGAGGTGTCGTCTGTCTCTTTTCGAATACTCTGTTATTTGCATTATGTGTTTATTCACCCACCCCCCTCATAATGTCGCTCGGGGACCGGTCACAACATTGAAAATCTAAAGATGGGTTTAGAGTGCTGACGCTTGACGCTCGACGCTTAGGGACCGTTCGTGAAAGCCACGTAACCGCAAAACACATGCGAATAGTGAGAACGTGAGTGCAAATAAAAAGGTGTCTGCCAATAGAATGACGTTGACGGTCGACGCTGACGCCGCTAGCCCATTCCCTCTCGAAGGCAAAGCTCAGCGACCTCTGGTGGCCAGCTCGGAACTGCTCTAAGGGGTAGCGGTGGCCGTGGAAAGCACCAAGACCTTGTATCAGACTAACTTTGGCTAATGCTTCCATTTGCTCAACGGGGACGTGTAAAGGTGGCCGGGTCAGCTTAAACCGATGGGTTTATCTGCGTCGGCCCTGCACAGCAGACGACACGAGGGTTTCGCCTTGCACTCTCTCTGACTAAAAACGAGTTTATCATTTGTTTGATGCCAAACATTTAGTGCTGAAATAGACCAGAATAGCAAGTCAGAAGTATTTCAATGGATGTGGTTGCGCATAACCATAACCTAAAACTGCTACGTTGCCAGTCACTTTACACCTTCTATCGAATAAAATGACAAAGGATTGTGTTTTCTGATGGTAATACTGCCTCGAAATTGAGATAGGTCTGATGGAGACCACGTGTCATGCACTTTGAAATAAGGTACCGGGCAGTTTTGCTGCGTCAACAAGCGAGCCAGGAGCCATTCGTAGACTGAACGAGCTAAATGAGTTTTCGCTGAGGATGAACGCCAAAAAGTTTTGGGGTGGATGGTTCATATAAAATTAAAGTCATCGTAAGAACATTATGAAGGGATCATAAGAGATCAGCCACTAAATTCGTTTGAGTCAGTTTGAAGTTTTTACATTCCCGCCCGCACCGCTACCCTTTAGAGGGACGACAGTGCTGCTGCCTGGTGCCGCCTTCGAGGGCGAATCGGAATTCTTGCGAGACGATTCGATTTTGTTTTAAACCGAAGGAATCCATGGGACTTACGGAGGGAGCGTCAACGACGCCTGCAGCAGACGGCGCGCGTCAATGCAGATGGCAGGCGACCAATGCCCGACTGCGCATGCGCACCGATTGCGCCGATGACGAACAAGAGAGCAGCGTTGTCGTGGTAGGAATACATCGCGCGTTTTTTCAAACTGCTGCGAAGATAGGTACAGACACCTGACTCTACAGTACGACCCTGTTCACGAATAATGATTGCACATGGTAAATCCGAGCCGTGCCGAATGTGGACACACTGCCCATAGAACACTCACGCTATAAAGGTACTTGGGGTCCGTACACAAATGACGTCACGCTCACACTTGGAGGGGGCAGGGGCGGGTTGAGGTTCACATGAAAGTCCAATGAATTGGAAGGCTAGGTTAGCCCCGCGACAGTGGGGGGGGGGGGGGTCAAAATCCTCTCAAAAAGCGTGACGTTGTTTGTGAACGGACCCTTTGACCACTATACGGATTCAAGTCCTTCCCGAAATAAAAGAGCATTCATCTACCGCAAACCCCGGAAGCAGACACCAGACACACACAGGACGAAGCTCGACACAGAGAGGCCCATTCGACCTGAGTGAGGTGCCGGGGTAGGGGGGGGGGGGGATCCAGTCGAGTGAACGATAGATCGAATAATGTGATACTTTTTTAAAAAATCTTGTCTCCCTTATGAGATAATGAAGACAAGGGCAGTATGGCATGAACGGATGTACATTTTAATGGTTTGTGTTTGTTCGATCGAACTTCCCTTCAAGAGATAGCCTATTTCCGATCCCCACTACGTCCAGTGCCCTCTCCCGGATCCGGAGCGAAACACGCGCTCGGATTCGGCCATTTCTAACCTCTCTGACCAGCAAGCGATGACGAACGTACCCGAATCAAGTCATAATCGTCAGGCGTCAGCGTCAGGCGTCAACACTCTAAACTCATCTTAAGAGAAACGTTCGTTGCCCTATTGGAGCGATGCTAAAATGCGATGCTTCAATAGAGCAATATTTAAAACATTGCCCTTAGAGCGACGTTTTCTTAGCATCGCTCTTTTAGAGCAACATTTGCTCTGAGTTTGAAAGAGTCACAATCATCGCCCAATATTGGGCGATAAGGGGCGTTGAGAGGCTATTTTGTAAACTTGACTGTAGACTCCAGATTTGAGAATAAGGTTAGTCGCGGCTTGATCCCTGGATTTCAAAAATGGGGTCGCATGGGGTTTCTGATAACAGATAAGAGTTTTAGTGGCAGGTCTCACCGTGGTCACCTCAACTCATTTTTTCCGCAGTTTTTATCAGAAGAGGTCATGTGACCCCATCTTTTGAATCCTGGGATTAAGCCGAGACTAACTCTGGTCTCAAATCTGGAGTCAGAGGTCGTGTTCTTTAAATAGCCCCTTCTTGCCCCTTAATGTCCAAATTTGGGTGATCATTATGACTCCTTCATGCTCAGTCTTTTCAGTAGCAACGCTCTTTAAGAGCGACGATTATAAGCCTCGCCCTTTGGAGGGCATCACTCCAGGATTTACGGTGAATGACGTACCGTAACTTCACACTGTAGGTTCACAAATGTGGCGCAGAACACTACTACTTTTAAATCTTGCCACATCTGCGGAACACCACCGGTCGACCACAGGACTTATGAATCTCTTCTTGACTCTTGCATCGTGGAGCACAGACAGTACCTTGACTCCGCCCCCTCCCCCCCACACACACACGGAGCCCTCTGGGTAGGGCTCGGGTGTAGTGCGCGCGCTTGAGGCTAAGGAGTGTGGCAAAGCGGTCCGGGCGGATGGGGGTGTTCGGGCGACGTAAGGATCGGGCAAACGTGACCCGTTGCACTATAAAATTTGTTCGTCTAATGAGAATTTCAGTGACGATTCATTAGTCAGCCGAATATGTTGTCACAATAAATAGTCCAACTGAAATAGAACAATTTTCTAGCCGTCTGGCCAATAATACTATAGTTGACGACTTCATCGTCACATCGCGTTTTACAAATTTACCAACCGCGCTTTATCCTCGCGTCGTTTTCGTGGTGGGCGCTTCAACGAGTCTTAGGCTGTAGTGTTCTTTCATCTTTCACTAGGCATGAAACTCATTGAACTGTAAGGCACGCAAGCGATATCGAACAGCAGCCACCCAAATACTAGAAGCTGAGGCTCGAGCCCCCTGAAAAGGGGCTGGGACTGAACCCTGTTTATGAGACGGCCATGGAGATCACCGCACAGTGCAGCGAGACGCTGAAAAATGCGACAAAAATCGGAGTGCGCCTAAATTGGTACAAAACGATCCGAGAACCTCTAAAAGTATAGTAGTGTGATGATTCGAAGTCAAACCATGCGTTCATCCCCCCCTAAACTGAAACCTCCGCTTACTCCTTTTTTCCAACTTTCCGGCTCGTTGACCAGCTGCAAGTAAAAGCTTATATATGCCTTACACACCTTACATATATCTTTGCTTTATCGAGGCCCAAGTATTTTCGTTGATGAAAATGTTTTTCGGTACTGCTATAATGTACTTTGCAAGTTATTAACATCAAGAACCATAATTCTTGCAACCAAACCTTGTTTTTTTTAATGACAGGTTATGAAAAATTTATCACCACAATATTCCGTCAGTTGACGAGAAAATCGTAATGTGACGAAATATTTAGGGGACAAATATTCGTCATCAATATTTATTGTCACGTGATGAAATATTTTTAGTGTAGCACTGTTAAAAAATGTCTGGGAAACCACGAAGGATCAGTTGGTAATTTTATTTCCAACCGTCCTTTGGGAATTTGCAGAGAACCTTCAGGAATTCGCCAGATAAAATCACTTATCACAAGGACTGCGCGTTACCTTGATGTATAATACTGTGGCTATTGTAGAACGTAATGTGTCCTCTATCGAATCTGCTTCAGGCTTTTGCTCTCAGAGTGAATCTCAATGTAACATACGTTGGGAAAAAACGAAGGATCAGTTGGTAAAAAAGTTTCCGGAGGACTTCAGGAATTCCCAATATATTTTGAACAGTGAGTGCAAGGGGATGCCCCGAGGTGTCAGACTCAGAATTCGATGAAACTTTTTAAGCGGTACATACTGCCCACAAGACCCGAGGTCTATCCACTCGGCCCTTCAGGGTGCTTCCCCGGTGAAGACTCCGAACTGGAGCAGCACGAAGACGTACGTTGCGGCTGCCCCTATGATCTGAAATGTCATGTTGCAGGGAATTAACGTGAACTTGGCACGTCGGTTTAGACGTACGTTAGTTTGATACCCATTTTTTTAGAAGAAGACTGCACTGCAAATCCAAATGCATGACTTCACGCATTACTTACTGTATGGTCTCAGACCATGCATTTCCTAGTGCATGGTTTCCCACCACGCTTTAGGAAATATGTGGTAGAAGGACCATGCATTAGGAAATGTGTGGTAGCAGCACCACGCATTACCTAATGTGTGGTGTCAGACCATGCATTAGGAAATGTTTGGTGTCCCCCCCCACCCCCCCACCCCTAACACCAACACCACACATTAGCTACAGCCAAGTAGGGACCACACATTAGCTAATGCATGGTATGCGACCACACATTAGCTACAGCGTAGTCTACAACCGTGCATCAGCTAACGTGTGGTCCCAGACCACGCTATAAGTAATGCGCAAAGCCATGCATTCGGATTTGTAGTGTGAAGAGTGATATTAAAACATTGCGTTAAACATGAAACCAACGACGGCGACTTCTTACCATTTTAGCACTGTCTCCGCTCAGAGCTAATAGACCAAAGACGTTGAAACGCCAGTCCTGGTGCAGTGTCTCCCGCGACAACTGCCTTACCTGCAACTGGACTGGCGTTAGGTGGCGGCGAGACGGGCTGCGCACTGCGGAGGTATGACGCAAAGCACCTTCATATTTTATGTATTTTTGAAATCGAAATTTTTGGCGTTACAGGGGGTTCTATAGGGCTCCGGGACACCACCTAATGACGTCGTATCGCGACCAAATTTTCGGACGAGTCAACACACAAAAACGATCATTTTGCCGATCGGAACTTTCTGGATTTTGAAAATTTGTGAAATAAGGTGTCTGGATGACGCGCACTCTTACTTCGTGACGCGTGCTCTGCCGGGACTGCGGCGACTGGATCACCGAACACTGAGCCATTGCAGCTATCGCCAGGGACTGCCGAACAGAAACGATGTCTTAGTAAAACAAAACAGAGTCTTGCAGAAAATGCTCAAATCATTTCATAACCTTAATAGTAACAAGGTAGGCGTTCGTCAGACCTCGCCGTGACATCACAGGCTTCGCTCATCGGGTATGGCTGTTACGCCACTCTGCGCGTAGCTTACGCCTGCCTGCCTAGGCCTATCTTGGCCTACCGGCAGCAGTCACCTGAGGAGGGCGCTGCGAGCGTCGCCTCTTCCGCGCAGGCGGAAAACAGCCGAATATCGGTCAGGCAATATACACTGTCGACCAAAATTAGCGGTCTAGTTACAGCGGTCGCTGTAATTTCTAGGGATTTGAAGGCAGAACCTTGAAATTTGCTACAGGCCTGCCTGAAACCTTCACCCGGAAAAGCCCGTTCTTGTCACAAGAGCATTTGCATTGGTTCAAGAGCAAATTGCTCTTGACTTTTGCAAGAGCATTCTCCTCTTGATCTCTTGATATTTAGATGTAGCTCTCTGTTGCTCTTGCATTGACATTTGCTCTTGATGGTTGCCCTGAAGGTGTCAAGAACTGGCTACTTGCAAAAGTCAAGAGCATTAGTTCTTGGAAGTTTTAAGGGATCGCACGCTTCATTTTGAATTTGGCGCGGTTCAAAGCACCTCGCTCGAAAACGAATCACTGGCCGGGGATCGAAGCCGCGGCCACCGCCCCGCCGGAAGGAACGCCTCATCCCACTCGGCCACGCTGCCGCCGCCGGAGTGATGAGCCTGCCGTGCAAGGCAAGCGGGAGCCGCGCCACCACCGTGCAGTAGAGCCAGCATCATGTAGAGCGGATCTCGCAGACGGCATGCGGGCGGGTTGGCGCAGGGCCGCTCATCTTCCCTCGCAACGCTCCTCTGTGGCCACGTGGGTAGCATGCGGCGTCGGGTTCGATTCTCGGTCATTCCGCCGCGACGATTTTGTGTTTCTTTTACAAGCCGACGTCAAGAGCAAAAATCAAGAGCAAAATCAAGTTACGCTCTGGCATACCAACTAGAACGGCCTTTTGTCTCCAGGAGGTGCCACACTCACGGCCACCCTCTTTGGACACAGACACCCTAACTTGCGACGGGGTGGGAAAACGGCGTAAGAGGGCGTTAAAAAAACACCGTCAAAGAGGTCCAATGGAGGTAACTCTTCATCTGCCATAGTTAAGGGTGTGCAATCGTCCTTTTTTTTATTTCATAAATGGATAGTTTTGAATGCGCTGATTCTAATGGTATGTGTCTGTCCCTCCTAGCCCGTCTAGTTTTTGCTCTAGAACCGTCCAAACATTCGTTTTTTCCCCTTTTTGAGCCAGTCAAACTCGAGAATTTAAAATGGTATGGTGACGAGACTTTCCATAAACATAGTACTTTACTTGGACTATGTTTTGAAATAGTTTTCGTGTCAGTCCGATTTCCAGGAAGGCTCCTGGAAAGTGGACCGATATCAGAGAAGATTTTCAAGTGGAGGGCAGCGAAAGCCCAAGTCGAAATTATATTCAAAACATAGCCTCATACTTCCTCTACAAGATAAGACCAATACCATATTTGTAAGTCAACTGCAATTTGAGCTTGACTGGCTCAAGTGCAGGCCTTTTTCGAGTTTCAGGCATGAGTAGAGAGAGACAGGCTACACCTTCTCACTCGCACGTGGCGGGGTGGGGAGGTGCGTGGTGCGGGGGGAGCCGTCCCTCCCCTCCTTTGACAATGCGCGACGTCTGCCGGAGCACCGGAGCCCGCTAAACATTACAATAGACGGATTCGACGCGGCCCATCCTTTTAAACCTGACGGAAAACCAAATCTTGACTGCCAAATTTTTAACACTTGCAAGTCACTCCATCGTTTTCGCCGCCTTGTGGCAGTGTGATTTCGTTTTTGAATCGTGATCGTGCGAGGTTTTAGAGCCGACTTGTGGTTGCCAAAAATCCGGAAGAAGAGCGAAACTGAGCCAAACTGTGGTCCGGAAAGCCGGAGCTGGCCGGTGACACCGACTTCGGCGGTGTTGCAGCGGCGTTGCCACCTTGGCTGTTGGGGAGGAGGTGGTCAGCCTACCCACCCCTCCCACCCCCACTTTTGACTAATAAGCGTGACGATTCCGAGAGTACGAGAGGAGTTGCACAGCCTTAAATAGCAGAAATCCGGCGCCGGAAGTCACTTGGGGAGGGGGGGGGGGGGGCAACCTGGGCCCGCAGGATGGTATGAACGGTATGCCGTGCAGAAGAGCCCCAACCCCAGATCGAAGGTAAGAAAATGGTGACATGTGTCTTGCCTTCGACTACAACCCCCCCCCCCCCCGAAAAAAAAAAAAAAATTGTTGAAAATTGACTTTTTCTTGTCCTTAAATGCATTTCAGAATTGCAAAAGATTTCGGAAAAGGTGTGCAGGGTCCGTGCCAACACAGCCCAACCAAAAATTCCCGTTCAAAAAAAAAATCACCCCCCCGTAAGTAGCAGCAACGCAGCAGTGGGGAGGTGGGTTCAGTGCCGGTCTGGACCCCTCGAGGCCCGGTCGGGAAAAAGCCAAAAGAGACCCGCTTTCCAAAAAGAAAAATGCCAGCAGCAGTTGCCATGGCAGCAGGTGATACACACTTTCCAAGAGATAAGTGCTCCTGGATAGGAAGCTTGGGCCTCCGCGGACGCCACCTCGTCACACGTTGCAACACTTTTCTCCCCTAATAATGGCTCAACAGAGTTGGTTGGCGGTTCAAATGGTCGGGAGGGCTTCAGAGATTTCCTTAGTTACGGTCAAGGTACCGAAAAGTGTCCGCGAGGAGTTCTAGGGGCGCGAGAATAGGTCCTTAGGAGCTTGAAGATTGCCGCTGGCCGGATGGCGCACCGCCTGCCAGTAGCGCGCAGCGCCGTTCCGTGCGTCTTGTTGTTCTTTTTCCCCGCGCGCTACTCTACGCCACCGCACCGACCCCCCGCTACCGCTGGCAGCTCGCATCTCGACAGCCCGAATGGAAGACCAAGACGTTCGTGAAAATTATCTTCGCCGAAGGCAAGTAAATAATAATAGGACCTTCGCTCGTGTTGATAATATGAAATATGATGGTATTTCTTGTCGCCGTACGTTAATGCGAGCGAAATCATCGCGCACTTCAAGAGAAATACGAGTTGGCTCCGCGGTGTAAACAAAGATCCTAACCAACTCGAAATGCTTGTGCACTATTTATTATGAAGTGTTAACTTTTGCCCGACCTGTCATGACGTTCTAATAATTTATTTTTTCTCTTGTAACAGGGCGCCAAGCAATGGAGCTGTTAAATGTGTCCACTGACACTAATTTCAATGTAACTATTACTCCGATAAAAGCCCTGGCATCCTCCACCCCATTCAAGAGACCAGCAGGCAGAGCTCGCAAGGGAAAGAAAAAGACTTATGTGCGGGAGGTATGCGATACACATGCACATTTTGTGGTAAAGAATATCGGTGCCATAGATCATTTTTTAAGCACAACCGAGAACATGTAATCAGAGGTAAGGGTTATAATGATATAAGTGAATTCATCTGGGGGTAATGTTTCCATGTTATTTGTTGAATTTTTCTCCTTGAGATGCATTATCACGATACCCAGATGTAGGGAAAATTCCAGAGCACTGCCGTTCCTCTTTTATTGCCAATCTTGATGAGCTGAAAGGAAAGCCTGCATTTTCTTCTTTGGGACAGAAGTATCAATTGTTTTTGGACAATTTGAAATTATCAAACATGACACCAAATTTGGATAAGTTCCTGTGTGAAGTTCACAATGCCATTGTGCATGGAGTGGGTGAAACAAGAGTGTGAGCGCCCCTGTAGAATCGGTGGATATTTCAGAAGAGGAGAGTGTGACTTTACCTCTTGCTAGCAATGAAAGTGCCAGATTTGTAGAGCCTTTGCCACCTCGCAAAAAGAAAAAAAATGTCCCTGTCAGGAAGCGACTGAAACACATGAAGAGGAAAAAGAAAGAGAAGGTACCTGCCTCTGTGTGTGACAACCTACCTTTAAATATTCATTTTTGTAAATGTTCATTTGTTATTATGAATCTCTGTTTTTCTTACCTCTTAATCTCTGTTTCAGGATGAAGTTACTCCCACAGCTGGTTTAAGTGGAAGTAATGCTTCCCCAAGCACTTCCAGTAATGCAAGTAGCACAATGGACTTCGAGAGCCTTGGCAGTTTAACAGAAGAAAATGTCAAAATGTTGGAGGTAAAGAGACCTGTTGATCTGAGTGTAAGTTTTTATTATTGCCACTTTGTTTTGATTCTGTCACCTGTTATGCTTGTGTGGGTTTAGTGTGGTTCAACGCCTACCAGTCCATTTGGCACGCCAGCACTTGCAGACCATGACTATTTTTCACAAAGTCCCAGCCCCAGTGAAAGTTGCAGTCCAAGTCCATGTTCCAGTCGACCAGGCAGTAGCCTTAGTGGATTAAGTCTCTCTATATCTGTCTCTGATTTTAGTGAGGATTCATGTGGCTTTTTAAGTCCAACTTCCCCAGCTCCCAGTTCATCATTTTCTGCTCCCATAGCTTCAACACCACTTAAGGTATGTAGAATAAATCACTTATGCAAACAATTACAATGAAATGTTATGAAAAAAGGTTTGCACCTTTATGACTGGAATAAATTTTATTTGCAGAATTCCAAATCTACGTCTGAGCCACATCTTCAAGATAAGGAAGATCAGTCATGAAACATGCGGTTGTTGCTTTTGGATGTTAGGGACAAGCTTGTCCTCATGCTGCCTGATCACTTACTTCCTTGTGTCTCATCCAGTGGAATTTCTGTGCTAATGGTTGGACGAAGAGAAAGTAATGCGGTCCAGAGACAAGTTTTTGTTTCAACCACTGGATCAGTTGATCTTGAAGTGCATGGCAAAGATTACCCTGCAAACGTGATACTGAAGGGTGTTCGAGAGCAGAAGCCATTGACAGAGGAAAACACTGGGTACTTTACAAATAGAATTGTGGAGATAGTTTCTAATTTACGTCTCCTTGAAATTTGTGCAGGGATGGATGCCATTGAATTCAGGGAGGCTTGGGCGTCAACCCCTCAAGGTGAAGTGGAAGAAGACATTTATAAAGATAGCAAGTATAGGGAAACTTTCAGATCAAAGAAATGTTTTCTGCTTGTTGAAAGTAAAACCTGGAGATGTAAAGAGTGCACCAAAATGAAAAAATTCCTTCAAAGAAAGCTGGAGTCTATGACTTGTGAAGAGCCTAGTAAATTCACCAACAATAGATACCTGATTGATATGCTTAAGGACAGTCGATTGGCCAGTAAACAAAAAACAATTAGAAATAAACAACAAAAAATTGACAGGATGCAGCAGAAAATAAAGGAAATGATTGCCAAAGAAGGTGTAAATGTTAAAAGAAATCAGTCCAAGGATTTTCTGGAAATACTTCAGTCCTCTGACATGAGCCCGACCCAGTCTTTGTTCCTCCAGCAGCAGCTGAAAGCAGCTAGGTGCAAGAAACGTTCGGGTATAAGGTGGCATCCCGTATTAATCAGGTTAGCATTGTCTATTTACTTAAAAGCGCCAGGTGCATACAAAGATCTGTGCAACAGTGGTTTTGTTAAACTTCCATCCTCCAGAACACTCTTTGACTACAGCCACATCACCAGGGTTGAACCAGGTATTGATGAAACCATAATTGAAACTGTAGCTAATCGTGCCAGCAGCAATGAAAAGAAGCTGAAACACAAGCAATACCATGTTTTAATGGCTGATGAGATGCACCTAATCAAAAACCTGGTGCTTTTGAAATCAAGCGGAGACCTTATTGGCTTCAAAGATTTAGATAATCTCGATAAGGAAATTGCCACTCTTGAGTCATACCTTGACAACCCAGATGAAAAACTTGAGCCTGAGCTTGCATCCAAAGTCATGGCCTTTATGGTGAAGGGAGTTTCCAGTAAATTGAAGCATGTTGTTGCATCGTATCCTGTTGTGAACCCATCTCCAAAACAAATGTACTACTGGACCTGGGATGTGATAGGAGCACTGGAGCGCAGTGGGGTGAGAGTGATTGCGTTTATATGTGATGGGTGTCCGACAAATAGAGCTTTTATCAAACTACATAATCCAGTCTCAGTTGTGCCTTCTGGTGTGGTATTTGATACTGTCAACAAGTTTGTTCCTGAAAGATGCATTTTTTTTCTTTTCTGATGTACCACATTTACTGAAAACAATGAGAAATGCGTTTTTCAATTCTCGACTAAGAAATAAAGGCCAGAAGAAGAGCTTTCGACTCTTAAAGAAGAATGGAGAAACAATTGTATGGGATACTATAATAAGACTCTATTTGGCCAAGAAGGATCAAGCATTAAGAAAGTCATACAAGCAGAATGCACAAAATGTCTTCCCGGACAGTTACAGTCGAATGAAAGTCAAACTTGCAGCAGAAATATGGAGCCGCTCAGTAGGCACTGACATTCTGAGTCAAGGTTGGCCCAGAACTCGTGAAACTGTTGACCTCATTCTCAAAGTCAATGATTGGTTTGACCTGCTAAATGGAGCCTTTTCTACCCAAGGTGCTAAGAAAAATAATAGAAGATTAAACCCGTATACAATGCAAGATATTAAAGAATTTGAGCAGGGAGTGGAAGGTAACCGATTTCAGGAACTTCTTGATTTTCTAAAATATCTTGATGATTGGAAGGGGGAAGCTGAAGCCAACATGAATGCCTCATTAGCTGCATCTGCCATGCTAGAAGATTCAAGAGATTTAGGTGTTCGACCATTGGACGATGGAAGTTTTCATGCTCTAGAGGACACACTGACAGAGGCAGTTGAAGATAATGAACATTACTCCAAGCACATTTTTCCCCACCAGACTTTGCTCGGCATTGAGATGTCAACCAGAGCATTCATAGCAGCTACCACTTTTATTCTGAAAGAAGGCATTTCCTTCATTAATGCTAGAGTTTACTGTCAAGATCCTCTGGAGCAAAATTTTGGTAGACACCTTATGGCTGGTGGTGGCAGTCAAGCACCAAATTTCTATCAACTCCTTCACAAGCAGCGAGGCTTCAGCATCATTGGGGAGCTAAGCGCATCAAGATCTACAGGTAACACGGAAGTAATTCAGGAAACTTCTGAAGTTGAAATCAGTAGCGATCCGCTCCCCAAAAGGAAGAAGAACATGAAACAAATAGAACTTTAATCTGTTATGATATTCGGTAGGGATCACTTATTTTCTTTTTTTTATAAAAAAAAGTGAGAAAATCTTGCATTCCATTGCAGCTTGTGTGATTAGTTCATATGTTGTAATGAATAGATTAATCACAGGTTAAATGAGTATTTGTATATATTTATTTTCAGTCACAAATATGAGTCAACTTGCACTGCAGATGCCAATCAATAAAGTATTTAACTTCGACTAGCGTCCAATCAGTCATTCTTTATATTTTTCAGTCAACAAGCCCCTCCATTTACAGTCCCTGTTACAAACTTAAAATTGAAATAAACTGGCTAATACCAAGGACTATCAGAAGGTATCACGGGAAAGAACTATAATTAAACTTAGGAACAACAAAATAATAAAAATAACACTATCCAGTCATCTGTCAGTAAATCTTATCACATGAATCACATTTAGTTCAAATCTTTGGTGCAACTTTATGGCGTAAGGGAATGCTAGCTTCTGCTTTGTTTTTTCTTAAGTTATTAAGAATCTTCTTAGTATGGCCTACACCATATGTATTGTAAATGACCTGATCATACCACACATAAATTCATACGACAAAGTTTCATTCAAAAAATCACCCACTGCTTCATCCCACAACAAAAGAACAACGCCCTGACACACAGATTCAAGAACTATTCCATAATCAATTTTCACTTTGTCCTTATGTGTGGCTTCTAATATCTCAGCAACTCCCACGAAGAAATCAAACAATGTACCACTTACCAAAAACAACTTTCCCCTGGACACAGCATTTGTCCACCCTTTCACTGTGGCAGGAGCGCCTGGAACATTGTCATTTTCAAGCAATCTAGTCACAATAACTTTACCAATCCTAGACCACCCAATATGCTTAGGAAAAGAAAGACTTTTTTTGTAAAATCCTCTCAGCACAGAACCACTTATGTAATGTATAACTTCCTTCCCTTCATCACTGATTTGAACAGAACTGACTACATTTCCCTGATCCTGAGCTACAACACAAGAACTATAAAACTTTACAATGCTGTCTACCAACAAGAGAGTATAGTCAGCAACGAAACAGTTCAAAACAGCAATATCACTTTCTACGCATTCTTGAAGCAAGTTGCACAATGCTGTTCTTGAAGTCACATCGGATAGTAGAATTTCACAGTTTATAATGAGAGTATTTAACAATGCAGATGGCAGCGTTACTTTTGTTTCACCCACTCCATGCACAATGGCATTGTGAACTTCACACAGGAACTTATCCAAATTTGGTGTCATGTTTGATAATTTCAAATTGTCCAAAAACAATTGATACTTCTGTCCCAAAGAAGAAAATGCAGGCTTTCCTTTCAGCTCATCAAGATTGGCAATAAAAGAGGAACGGCAGTGCTCTGGAATTTTCCCTACATCTGGGTATCGTGATAATGCATCTCAAGGAGAAAAATTCAACAAATAACATGGAAACATTACCCCCAGATGAATTCACTTATATCATTATAACCCTTACCTCTGATTACATGTTCTCGGTTGTGCTTAAAAAATGATCTATGGCACCGATATTCTTTACCACAAAATGTGCATGTGTATCGCATACCTCCCGCACATAAGTCTTTTTCTTTCCCTTGCGAGCTCTGCCTGCTGGTCTCTTGAATGGGGTGGAGGATGCCAGGGCTTTTATCGGAGTAATAGTTACATTGAAATTAGTGTCAGTGGACACATTTA
Source organism: Megalurothrips usitatus (assembly GCA_026979955.1). Taxonomy (NCBI): domain Eukaryota; kingdom Metazoa; phylum Arthropoda; class Insecta; order Thysanoptera; family Thripidae; genus Megalurothrips; species Megalurothrips usitatus. The sequence goes on along the minus strand of CM049595.1, from coordinate 13,253,796 downwards.
ACAGCTCCATTGCTTGGCGCCCTGTTACAAGAGAAAAAATAAATTATTAGAACGTCATGACAGGTCGGGCAAAAGTTAACACTTCATAATAAATAGTGCACAAGCATTTCGAGTTGGTTAGGATCTTTGTTTACACCGCGGAGCCAACTCGTATTTCTCTTGAAGTGCGCGATGATTTCGCTCGCATTAACGTACGGCGACAAGAAATACTATCATATTTCATATTATCAACACGAGCGAAGGTCCTATTATTATTTACTTGCCTTCGGCGAAGATAATTTTCACGAACGTCTTGGTCTTCCATTCGGGCTGTCGAGATGCGAGCTGCCAGCGGTAGCGGGGGGTCGGTGCGGTGGCGTAGAGTAGCGCGCGGGGAAAAAGAACAACAAGACGCACGGAACGGCGCTGCGCGCTACTGGCAGGCGGTGCGCCATCCGGCCAGCGGCAATCTTCAAGCTCCTAAGGACCTATTCTCGCGCCCCTAGAACTCCTCGCGGACACTTTTCGGTACCTTGACCGTAACTAAGGAAATCTCTGAAGCCCTCCCGACCATTTGAACCGCCAACCAACTCTGTTGAGCCATTATTAGGGGAGAAAAGTGTTGCAACGTGTGACGAGGTGGCGTCCGCGGAGGCCCAAGCTTCCTATCCAGGAGCACTTATCTCTTGGAAAGTGTGTATCACCTGCTGCCATGGCAACTGCTGCTGGCATTTTTCTTTTTGGAAAGCGGGTCTCTTTTGGCTTTTTCCCGACCGGGCCTCGAGGGGTCCAGACCGGCACTGAACCCACCTCCCCACTGCTGCGTTGCTGCTACTTACGGGGGGGTGATTTTTTTTTTTTTGAACGGGAATTTTTGGTTGGGCTGTGTTGGCACGGACCCTGCACACCTTTTCCGAAATCTTTTGCAATTCTGAAATGCATTTAAGGACAAGAAAAAGTCAATTTTCAACAAAGTTTTTTTTTTTTTTTTTGGGGGGGGGGGGGGTTGTAGTCGAAGGCAAGACACATGTCACCATTTTCTTACCTTCGATCTGGGGTTGGGGCTCTTCTGCACGGCATACCGTTCATACCATCCTGCGGGCCCAGGTTGCCCCCCCCCCCCCTCCCCAAGTGACTTCCGGCGCCGGATTTCTGCTATTTAAGGCTGTGCAACTCCTCTCGTACTCTCGGAATCGTCACGCTTATTAGTCAAAAGTGGGGGTGGGAGGGGTGGGTAGGCTGACCACCTCCTCCCCAACAGCCAAGGTGGCAACGCCGCTGCAACACCGCCGAAGTCGGTGTCACCGGCCAGCTCCGGCTTTCCGGACCACAGTTTGGCTCAGTTTCGCTCTTCTTCCGGATTTTTGGCAACCACAAGTCGGCTCTAAAACCTCGCACGATCACGATTCAAAAACGAAATCACACTGCCACAAGGCGGCGAAAACGATGGAGTGACTTGCAAGTGTTAAAAATTTGGCAGTCAAGATTTGGTTTTCCGTCAGGTTTAAAAGGGTGGGCCGCGTCGAATCCGTCTATTGTAATGTTTAGCGGGCTCCGGTGCTCCGGCAGACGTCGCGCATTGTCAAAGCGGTATAGTTGGTCCGGGGAAGGATGGCGCACCGGCTCGCCTTGATGTTCGTTCCTATTCAAAAAGGCAATAATTGTGCGGGCGGCGGGGGCGCGTCCGGCTCGCTGCCGTAGCCGCGCGGGCCCCGCCAGCAGGTACGTGGGTCTAGTTCCGCAGCCCCATAAATGAGCGTGTATAATTGTTTACACAAAGACCCGATGCATTGTCCCCCAAAGCCTTTGACGCCCGTGCGCCATCCTTCCCCGGACCAACTATAGGAGGAGGGGGAGGGACGGCTCCCCCGCACCACGCACCTCCTCACCCCGCCACGTGCGAGTGAGAAGGTGTAGCCTGTCTCTCTCTACTCATGCCTGAAACTCGAAAAAGGCCTGCACTTGAGCCAGTCAAGCTCAAATTGCAGTTGACTTACAAATATGGTATTGGTCTTATCTTGTAGAGGAAGTATGAGGCTATGTTTTGAATATAATTTCGACTTGGGCTTTCGCTGCCCTCCACTTGAAAATCTTCTCTGATATCGGTCCACTTTCCAGGAGCCTTCCTGGAAATCGGACTGACACGAAAACTATTTCAAAATATAGTCCAAGTAAAGTACTATGTTTATGGAAAGTCTCGTCACCATACCATTTTAAATTCTCGAGTTTGACTGGCTCAAAAAGGGGAAAAAACGAATGTTTGGACGGTTCTAGAGCAAAAACTAGACGGGCTAGGAGGGACAGACACATACCATTAGATTTAGCGCATTCAAAACTATCCATTTATGAAATAAAAAAAAAGGACGATTGCACACCCTTAACTATGGCAGATGAAGAGTTACCTCCATTGGACCTCTTTGACGGTGTTTTTTTAACGCCCTCTTTCGCCGTTTTCCCGCCCCGTCGCAAGTTAGGGTGTCTGTGTCCAAAGAGGGTGGCCGTGAGTGTGGCACCTCCTGGAGACAAAAGGCCGTTCTAGTTGGTATGCCAGAGCATTACTTGATTTTTCTCTTGATTTTTGCTCTTGACGTCGGCTTGTAAAAGAAACACAAAATCGTCGCGGCGGAATGACCGAGAATCGAACCCGACGCCGCATGCTACCCACGTGGCCACAGAGGAGCGTTGCGAGGGAAGATGAGCGGCCCAGCGCCAACCCGCCCGCATGCCGTCTGCGAGATCCGCTCTACATGCTGCTGGCCCTACTGCACTTTCGATCTCGCTTGTCGCCAGAAAGCCTAGGTATTGGTCTGGAATCGTGGGACCCTTGGGAGCAGAGACCGGCGCGTGACGGTCAGCGCCTGGAGGGTAGGCCACCCATCGGGTATTGCGGTGGCGACTGCCTACCTCCCAGGCTGATCGTCCGGCTGGCGCGCGGCAACTTCGCGTGCACGCTCCGACACGTCCGGCGCGACGCTCTGCACTACCTGCCTATCGGTCTGCGGGGCGCGGGGCAGGAGATGCTGCGGGAGGGTGAGGGGGGCTGGAGGGAGGAGGGGGAGGCGAAGGCGCTGTTGCCGCCCTGGAGAGCCCCGCCGCTGCAGGCCGATGCGCCGATGCGCGCCCCTCGCGCCGTTCTCGGGCACACATGTTGGGTGCTCTAGATCGCTCTAGGTTGATCGGATCAGACAGATACGTGTACCGCCGAAAAGCTTAGACATTGTACTTAAATCGCCTCGCTTACACCCACCATTTAAAACCAACCGTTCACGAACTACGGCTTGACAAAGGGTAACGCGTGACCGGTCGGCCGCCCATTGGGCGCTCTAGATCGCTCTAGAATCCTCGGATCGTTAATATATGTATAGTAACAGAAAGCCTGAACTCCGTGCTAAAATCGGCTCGCTTACACTACCCACCTAAACCCAACCGTTCATTAGCTACGGGCTGGGAAGCGTGGCCGCCCGTAGCTGCGCGTGGACGCAACGGTGGCGCGGGCGCGGCGCGCGGTAGGGCCGGGCGGCCTATATACAGGGTGTAAATGTTCATATCTGCATTACTTCGGGAGCGTATAGGGGGCACCTAGACGAGTATTTTGATATAGGACACTTGGGGTCGCAAATCAAAATTACGACCGCTACAGCGAAATACAATTTGTGGACTGAGCGCCGGAAAGGAGGCAACCCATCTGGCAAGGCGGTCACCGCGTGGCGTGGCGGAGCGTAGCGCAGCGTGCCGAGAGCCACGGGCCAGAGACAGAGACCGTCAGTGGGCGGGTCTATCGGGTCGCCGCGCTGAGTGTGCGAGAGAGCGCGTATGCTGTCGGGTCGAGCGCCGTGCCGTGCCGTTGCGCTGGCTGTGCGCTGCCCGGCTGGTGGGCGAGCGAAGACCCGGCCGGGCCGCAGCGACACAGAGCACACTTCGCTATGATTTCTGTTTACAATTTAAAGTTGAAGGCACATTGCGTCGCACTTTTACCCTCAGCGCCGTACTGATAGGCAACTCTTCTTGCATCTCCCGCCCGCCACTCACAGGCCAGGCCCACGGGTCTGTCGACGCGTTAGCTTCTCGCTCGGCCCGACCCGACCCGTGCGGTGGCAACGGGTCGGGTGAGCCGGCGGGGCCGGCCGGGTCCGGGTCGCCGGTCGGCTCGCCAGACCCGCCCTGCTCTCGGCACGCTGCGCTACGCTCCGCCACGCCACGCGGTGACCGCCTTGCCAGATGGGTTGCCTCCTTTCCGGCGCTCAGTCCACAAATTGTATTTCGCTGTAGCGGTCGTAATTTTGATTTGCGACCCCAAGTGTCCTATATCAAAATACTCGTCTAGGTGCCCCCTATACGCTCCCGAAGTAATGCAGATATGAACATTTACACCCTGTATGTTTAGCTTGGCGCTCGCTGCCGCATGGGAGTAGAAGCCGCTGATACATTATCTTAATATAATTTCTTATTCTGACGTTGCAGATAGTGTTATATGTATCACCTGCTAAAAAGCTGTTGCCCACCTGCAACAGCTTGCGTTTGTTTCTCTCTTGTTTTTTCACGTTTCCGGCTTTATGCTTGTACGTCATGTTGATCAGTTGATCCACAACAACGCGAAACCAAATGCAGCAGGAGTGCCGGCGAAGAGAGCCGTCACCGAGAACGGCGCCGATCAGCCAGCAGCAGACGTGGGAAGCGGGCGCGGGCAGGACGGGTAACGCGAATTT
>CM049595.1:13213829-13248611 GCA_026979955.1 Megalurothrips usitatus | reverse complement strand
CTGCGCAGAGCGTCCTTAGAAATGCCTATTGAGGATGACATGCTTTGTCAGTCTCAAATACCAATGTTTCTCTTTTCATCACACTTAATTTCCAGTGTGACATCTCTGTAAAACTATGTTTTTGAGGTGCCACATTCGAAATTGATTGTGACAAACTGTAGGTTGTATAACTAACATATTGTGCAGAGTGCAACTACCTTTTGTAAATAATGAAAGGACTTACTAGACATCGAACTGAAATTTGCCAACTACAGTATAGCCACTATATTAGAACCTAGTCATTCTTGAGATCCTTCAAACCGGAAAATTAAATTTGTAACAGAAATTGAAAACTGTTGCCCCCGATTGTTATGTGACTAGTGACGTCACAAAATCCGGCAAGAAAATGAAAGGAAAACCAAGCGTATGCGCAGCCGACAAAAGAAACGAGTGGCACATGCGCAGTAAGTCTGCGCTTGTTCTTCCTTTCATCATCTCTCCGGATTCAGCGACGTCAGCAGCCGCACCGACATTGTCTCTTGTCGGAGCGACAGCGAAGCCCTAACCCGACTAGCACAAAAATGTTTTGCCTGTCTGAGTTTCCGCGCGATTTCTCCAGAGAGAATGGTCGCACACCGCTCAAGTTGGACTACACCTTTTAGGCATCACGGAAGAGAACCTCACCCGAAGGACACTGCAGCTCAAGCGGTGTTATAGGCAAGTCCAAAATGCAAAAGCTACTGTTTAAGCGGGTAGGTGGACCCTTCCCCGAACGTCAGCTATCCCAACCTATCCTACCATATCTACTCAAGTTCTGGGCCGCCCTCCCACGCCTGGCGTCCCCCAGCCTACCTCGCCGGACCGGCGGCACTGCTACACTACTTGTGAAGACTTTCTTAAAAACTAGTGGAGCTGCGGTGCTTCGGAGGCGAGATTGATTCCGGCATGATGCAAGAAGGATGTGGTCCAAATTACAGATTTTCGACACGAAAACAGACAAAACACATTGGGGAAAACGGGCTTAGAGGGCTTCACCGTCGCCCAGCAATTTACTAAATAAAGCCCACCATTCCCGTGCGCGGACACATGCGGTGCGGCGTAGGGCTCCACCCCGGTAGCGCAGGGGCGCCACCAGGGCGCTCTAAAAGCGCTCCGGCGCCTGCTCGAAAAAAGCGCCCCAAAGACGCGTCCTAAATTGGCGCTTTAAGCGCAATTTGGGGCGCTCGGATGGGGCGGTATCATTGCGCTCATGTGGCGCTACCCTTGCGCTCTTTACGACGCCGAGCGGTGCGCTGTAGATGCAGGCGCCTCTACCCACCCAATTTGCATGTGTTCTTAAGATTGTTGGCTGAGCGATAGCGAAGCCCTGGACCGACTGGGTTAAAAATGATTTGTTTGTCTGTTTGTCCGCGCGATATCTCGAGAACGGTGTGGCATAGAAAGCTCAAATTTGGACCACATCTTCCTTGCATCATACTAGAGTCAACCTCCCCTCAGGGGCACCGCAGCCCAAGCGGTTTCTTAGATAATTTTCACATGTGGACCAAAATTTTAAATCCGCCGGTTGGGTAAAGTCAGTATGCGCCATACGCCTGTCGTGGAGGGGCGGATAAGTGACGCGAGTGGGTTACGCTCGGTTAGGTTAGTAGTGGCCTGGGTAGGCCAGGCTCGGGCAGGTAAGGGTAGGTTACGACTGGTTGAGCGGCATTGATTAAAAACGGCTGATGTAAGATACGTTCACGTTCCAAGAAACAGAATTTGTCTCCATGTTTCCGGTGTGGCACCGTGCATCCGTCACAACTATGTCCTGCCAAGGAGTCGGTGTGCAAGGCGTGCAACACGACCGGACACTTCGCACGTGGGTGCAGGAAGCAGTTCCAGCATCCTCAGCCGTCGGCTTCCAACAGATTCCGCGCGCAGCCACGCGGTCGGGGCCGAGGTCGTGGAGCACACCAGTCCCCACAACCAAAGCAGAGTTCTTCACATCACATCGGCGGCGCTTCTGACGAAGGTGGTGATGTGGACCAGCTGTTGAGTTTTCTAGATTAGTCACCTTTAATACCTAGCGGAATCCATAATTTATTTATTTTTGCTCTCCTTTTCATGCTTTTATGCATTCTTTCCAAAAAAAACCAGGTAGGCATACGTCACCACGGCGTGCCGTAACAGGCTTCGCTCAGCGCGAATCACTGTTCTGCCACTCCACTCCTGGCGCACGCCTACCTTGGCCTGCCAGCGGCTGTCTTCTGAGTAAGACCCTGCGGTAGGGTGATTCAAAAAAATAAAGTTGCGATTTTCGCATGAAATCTGGTTGGGGCACGTCTGAAACGGCCCCTGTCCAAATTTGAGTGCATTTGAACAACATTTACCCGGCCCGCACGACGAAAAACTGAACGACAGTCTCCCGGGTACTGAATGGCCCCGCCATATTGTAATTGCCCCTGTGACGTCACTACCGGTCGAGGGGTGACGCCACTTTGCAGGAGCGTTCTCTAGGGCCCTTTCGTACTCTCGCGACCGTCGGAAGTGCTGTTCCGTCACACGCGGTCCGTACACAGTCCAAATTCCGTACAAATTTTAAATTTCGAAGGGGGTGGGGGGTTGGACATTGCGGGTGGCGGAGTAAGCGTGCAGACCTTCAAGTCTGACCTATTGGCAAGCCCACCGGCCATCCAAACCGTGCGGTCACTCCGCACGCCCCGATGTGGCGGCGATAAGTCCCCGCCCCGCCCGGGACCCGGCAGCGATCCGTTTGAACTGCGTGCCGGCGGCGCGGCTCGCCCGAGCTGGTCGGCATGCTGCGCTCCAGGCGCGGCGCGGTTGGATGCGGCCAGCCGGGACCGGTCGAGCCGCGCCGCCGGCGCGCAGTTCAAACGGATCGCTGCCGGGCGGGCGGGGACTTATCGCCGCCACATCGGGGCGTGCGAGTGACCGCTTACGGTTTGGACTGGCCGGTGGGCTTGCCAATAGGTCAGACTTGAAGGTCTGCATGCTTACTCCGCCACCCGCAATGTCCAACCCCCCACCCCCTTCGAAATTAAAATTTGTACGAATTTGGACTGTGTACGGACCGCGTGTGACGGAACAGCACTTCCGACGGTCGCGAGAGTACGAAAGGGCCCTAGAGAACGCTCCTGCAAAGTGGCGTCACCCCTCGACCGGTAGTGACGTCACAGGGGCGATTACAATATGGCGGGGCCATTCAGTACCCGGGAGACTGTCGTTCAGTTTTTCGTCGTGCGGGCCGGGTAAATGTTGTTCAAATGCACTCAAATTTGGACAGGGGCCGTTTCAGACGTGCCCCAACCAGATTTCATGCGAAAATCGCAACTTTATTTTTTTGAATCACCCTACCGCAGGGTCTTACTCGTCAGAAGACAGCCGCCGGCAGGCCAAGGTAGGCGTGCGCCAGGCGTGGAGTGGCAGAACAGTGATTCGCGCTGAGCGAAGCCTGTTACGGCACGCCGTGGTGACGTATGCCTACCTGGTTTTTTTTGGAAAGAATGCATAAAAGCATGAAAAGGAGAGCAAAAATAAATAAATTATGGATTCCGCTAGGTATTAAAGGTGACTAATCTAGAAAACTCAACAGCTGGTCCACATCACCACCTTCGTCAGAAGCGCCGCCGATGTGATGTGAAGAACTCTGCTTTTGTTGTGGGGACTGGTGTGCTCCACGACCTCGGCCCCGACCGCGTGGCTGCGCGCGGAATCTGTTGGAAGCCGACGGCTGAGGATGCTGGAACTGCTTCCTGCACCCACGTGCGAAGTGTCCGGTCGTGTTGCACGCCTTGCACACCGACTCCTTGGCAGGACATAGTTGTGACGGATGCACGGTGCCACACCGGAAACATGGAGACAAATTCTGTTTCTTCTGGTTCCCTTGCTGCTGTGGCTTGACTCTGGCTGCAAAGGCACCCAGTGCCTGCGCCATGCTTCTCATTTGCATGCGCACCGCGTCCTCTTCGATTGCAAGCGATTTTGCTTCATCCTATGACAAATGTACGCTCGTGATCAATTTCTTCTTGGTGTCCTCGTGGCGGAGGCCCGTGATGAGTCTCGTCTTAAGCCTGCTCCCGAGACCTTCCCCGAAGTCACACACATTAGCAATCTGTTGTAGCGCGGCAATGTAGTCGTAAACATTCTCTTGCGGCCCCTGGACGCGTGAGTGAAACCTCAGACGGTTCGCCTCCACGAGGCCGGGGTGTTCATACTGGCCTCGGAGGCCTCCTGCCAATTCGGGCGCACTGAAATTCTCAGGTGACTGAGGAAGTGCCGCATTGAGCAGCAGCCCGTAGGAGCGCTTGCCTAGGGAGGCCAGGAACCGACAACGTCGTCTGTTCGGAGGGCGTAAGATGACGTCCGGATCCGCCGGATCCGTGGGCTCCGGAGCATTAAGATTGGCTTGACAGAAGAGATTAAATCTTGCGTACCATCGGAAGAAGGTTTTCGAGTCGTTGGGGTCGAAGGGATCGATGCTCCCGATCGTTTGTAAAGCGATGATCGCCTGGGCTTGAGGTACGGCTCCGGCCATGGTGGCAGGCGAGCCGTCGAGTCGAGACCGCGTGCTTCGCCCGATTTCACTAGTTCGTTCTTCTACTGAAGTTCCCTCGTCGCCAATAAAATGTCTCAGTAACCGCTTGGCTCTGGGACACAACTCAGTCCGTCACTCGTTCTAAGGTTCAGGGATGTAACACGATAACAGTAGTAGTAGTAGTCTTCTTCTTTTACGGCCTCTGGCCGGGCGGCCAAGGTAGCCAGTAACACGATAACACTTCAGTTGATACCGCCAGTTGCGTCGTTTATTCAGAACTGAGGACCGGAAGCCCTCCTATACGGAAACCGGCTACAGACCATCGAGCACAGACATTCCCTCTGTCGGGTTCGGATTCACAGTCACTTGTCTTCCGGCGGAGAACACGACAGAACGGCGCAGATCTTGGGCGCCTCGGAAAAAGCGCTTTTAGCGCGCCCTGGTGGCGCCCCTGTGCTACCGGGGCGATTAACACCCGCCGGTAGGCCAAGGTAGGTGCACGTGAGGCACGGAGTTGTGGGTAGCGTCGGGCGGGACCGGTGCGCCACGACGTAAGTCTGCGGAAGGATCTCTCCATACTGTACTACGAAACTGCAGTTAATCTGTGGTTTTAATGCCTTATTTTAATACCGCTTTCTTCGGACAAACTAGTTTAATTGTGCAGTTATACTGCAGTGTAGCGAACTACTTTGGTTTCAAGTACAGTTTCTACGGAAATCCTTCCACCTGGCGCCAGGGTTGGGAACGATAATGCCATCGCGTTAGCGCGATAAGATAACGCTAATCTGAATCTTTATTGGCGCTGGCGCGCTAACGCTAACGAGTTTTTAAAACGTTAGCGCGCTAACGCTAAGATAACCGACTAGCGCCGCTAGCGCTAATGCGAATTTAAGAAAAAAAATATTAAAAGTGCTAAGCGGGGTTGCATGGAAATTAAATTAAGTTTAATTGACATTCAGTGAACATTCAGTAGATAAAAACAAAAAAAAACCTGCCCTAGAAATGTGAAAAATAATAAAAACCTATCAAAAGCCCAAAAGCGTGCACACTCCAACTACTGTTTTAACCAAAATGATTGGTTTACTTTAACCATAACTTCGATTTCCAAAGTTAAATCTGACAGCATGGTTCTCAGATCAGAAAAACTGCGGCCCGAACGTGGGAAGAGCCTTTCTACCGATGCAATCGACCTGCAGGCCGCGGCCGCAGGACTTACTTTCTTACATCATACCGAAGTCACCCTCACCTCATGGGCACCGCAGCTCAAGCGGTTTCTGTAGTATATGTTGGGTCGATCAGCGTGGGCAAGCTGGTCGCAGAAGGCCCGGCCACGGCCAGCCGCTACGCGCTGTGGCGGTTGTGACGGAATCGCGACACTGTTCACCTCTTTCAACTCTTCGCGGCAAATGATACACACAAACTGGATATGTTGCGTTTTCCTCTGGTACCTCCGTGTTCGTGACTTGTTTCCATAAATGACTTTGTTTACCACTAATATTCATGCGTTCGAAGTTCAGGTGTTCCCTGCGCGAATTTAGGGAGTTGACAAGTGGGACGATACAGTGATGCCTGCTTCTGCTGAACGATTCGTACTGACGACCAAACTCGAAGCTGAATAAACGAGATACTTCGCCCTGCCAGCACCGATGTTTGACTGGGCAATTTTAAGCTTTCACGCTTCAAATCTGCTGTTCTATTCATATATTGGACGTGACCACCAATAGAATCGCCACAATCAGTGTACACCCTATGCGCTGCTAACCCTGCTGCCGCGCCATTCACAATGAGCGGCACCGCGGAAGATTGAGGGGGTCTGCGGACAAGCTAGCGGAGGGCACATCCCTCGATGTGTATCGATCGGCAAGTCGGGCCACAGTAGGGCGCCGGTCATGGCCCGCCGCTACACGCTGGCGCTGTGGCGCTCGCTGCAGCTGCTGGCGTGCGCACTGGCCGTACTGCCCCCCCTGCGGCGGACGGTGCCGCACAAACACAGGTGTCTCCCTAAATACCTCTCAATAGACGATTTCGTTGTGACTGCTGACGCCGTCGCCGGCAGCGGCAGGAATATGAAGGGAAGAAGAAGCGCAGACCCACTGTGCTGCGCATGCGCGGGGGGCCAGCACTTGTTCCTTTCATCTCACCGGGCTCCTTGACGTCAGTAGTCACCGGAATCGTCTATTTTGCTGGACGGCCAGTACGTATTTCAAACGGTGAAGATCGTGTGTCACGCTAGAAATTTTTACCAGTGCCGTTGCATTGTTCTTGGTGTCATAGGTACTTCCCTGTATTCCATAGTATTCCAAGGTGCTCTCCGGTATTCCCGGGACATTCTGGAAAACTTCGACATTATTGGTATTGCCACGTATTCCAGGCTTGTTTGCTTGTCCTATGAAAGATTGGAGACTCAACACTAAAAATATTTTTCGTCGCTTTACGAAAAATCTACACTTAAATTTTGTTTAAGAATTTTTCGTCACACATGTTGCAACGAAAAATCGTCATAAAAAATAATTGTTTATGGGAATGATAAGAAATCGTTTCGATAGGGGGGTTCTTTTTTGAGCGTTTGGCCCAGAAGTGACGAAAATTTTGTAACCAAAATATATCGCCACATGACGAGAAAATCTTGAAGTGACGAAATGTTTAGGTGGCGAACATTCGTCATCAATAGTTACTGTCTCATGACGAGATATTTCTTTTTGTGTACCTCAAATCTTTACAGTGAAAAGGCGGACGGGCGGTGCAATGCGTCAAGTGTAACTCCCGTATCTAAGAGAGCGTAACCGTAGCCGGCAGGCCTTAAAACAAACGGTAAGGCCATTCGTATGCAGGTCGACACTCGCCATTTACGGGGTCGCCGGCTTCTGGACTGCCATCTGTGTGCTGGGCTCGCTGTTCGATATCAGAAGCTTGTCCACTGTGGAGTCGTGCGCCTGGTACTTCTGGAACGTCTTCCCCACCACGGTGATCCTGGCCCGCGTGTGGTGCCGTGAAGAGCTGGAGACGGTCCTTGAGTACGCAATGCTGTACACCCGCCGCTACCCGCTGTCGGACAGAGGCAAGCTCGCACAACGCAAGCAATACTCGAGGAGTTTACAACTGGACACTGTACACCTTGCCTGACAATCAGCCACAATCATACACAATCGCGCACAATCCAACATAATCACGCACAATCGGGAAACAAGAACAATCGAGACAATCGGACACAATCACAACCACACTATCATATTTTGCGCGTCTTGCTCACCACTGCACTGTGATTCTCTAACCAAAACGCTGTTTGGATTTTTGATATCTAATCTAGTTGATAAGTTGAAATTCCGTCGAGAAATTGTCGAAATATTAACAAATCCTGAAACATTTGCACAGAAGTTCCCGCACGTTCATTTTTTCTGACCGCCACCATATTTATCCGTGGCGGCGCCTTAAGCACTCTGAAAGCAAATTCCGTATCCTTTCAGAAGTCGTCCGCTTCCGCATTACCGCATATTTTCAACCTATATAGCACGCTTAAACTGTACGGGGAAACAAGGGCTAAGAAGTGAAAATTAAAGCTGCTGGCTCGTGTACTTTCAGTGGCTTCAAGGGCGCCAGGTCCCTTGAGAAAGCGTCGAAGTCGTTTTCATGAAGTTTGAGAATTGGCTACGGAGTTTAGCGTTGGCTCCCGCGGAGGAGTTCGGGAAAAATCCGAAATATCCGATCTTTTTCTTAGAGTCACCCATCGGAGTATTTTCGCTCTTACTTTTCTGATGTAGTAAATTTGATTTACGGGGCGAGCGCAGGGTGGCGCCGCGTGCTGAACGTGACTCTGGCCGGTGCCATCACAGTCGTGCCCACCACGTGCGCGCTCTGCTGCTACTGCGCGGCCATCGAACATCCGACGCAAACCTGGACCTTGGCGATGCAGTTCCCCGTCATCTATCGACTCTACCTCGAGTTTCTACTCGTCCACTGCGCGGTCGGCGTCGTGGGGGCCCTCCTCGCAGACCTGAAGGACACTTCTGCGAGCTTTGCCGCTTCTAGGTGTGGTATAAAGGTCATTACGGATAAACCGAACACCTCCGAATTTTGGAACAATCGAACACACATGGAAAGGCATTATCAAGTTTAAAATACCCTCACAAGCGGGTGTCCCGGTGTTTCACACTCAGATTTTGATGAAACTCTTTTTAGCAGGATCCACTGCCCACTAAACCCTTGGAAATCTAATTTAAGCTGCCCATATAGCCTAGTTCTTGAGACATAAATTTTTAAGAAATTAAATCGAGTACAATTCAAAAGAAGCTGATGTTACGACGAATTTTTTGAACATTCAAAATACTTCGCCAAGGTAAACTTGGTCAAAGTGCAGCTCTAAAGGGTTGAAATACCAAGGAAAATGCTGCATCTCTAGCGGCTTGTGAGATATCGAGGTATTCGCAACGAGACGTCTCCAGTTTGATTTCCGCACAGAATACGTCGATTTCTCGAAGGCCTATAGTTACAGCGTTCTTGGAATTTTAGGTACTGTTACGTATAACAGGTATTAAATACCTAGTGCCCTTGTGTTGTTGCACTCGTCGTGCGCAACCTAACTTGCACTTCGTGCACTTGGCAAACATTTTCTGGAAGTTTGCAAGCTCAATGCGGGTCTCATTTTTGCTTTCGTAAAAGCAATAGTTTTGAGTTGGGATTCAGTCACGTAGCTCTTCAAGTTGTGTTGGTCCCTGTGTTAGGACTGCAGGATGACCGAGGGGATGATGTTGAGTCTGGCTCCGGTACTTCGAGTCCGGTGCTGCCTTGCAAGCAAGGGCTTGACCACTGGGGGAGACAAAGCCTTGGCCAGGGCTGAAGTCTCAGTAGTTAGTGGTGGTGTTTAAAGGAGTATCGATACGGACTCTGATAAAGTAGCCATTGCACGGGCATTCTCTCATCACACCCAGAGAAATGAAATCTTAAACTAAGGCGAGCCCCCCTTGAATCAAGGCTATTTATACTTTGGAAAGTTCAAGACCAATTGAACCTTGTATCGAGGCTAGTCCGCTCTTCAATATGCAAGTTTTCGATCAAGTCTACCTTAGACTTGCTCCAAGTCGACCTCCTTTTTTTCAAGGACAGTTCGGCTTTGAATGTCTCTTTGCTTTCCCCTTGACTTCTCCCCTAGTCCACTGAAGGCTAGTTTGATCTTAATGCGGAAGGTCTCGGTACAAGTTCATAGCCTTGAACCAGACAAGGCTACTACAGTCTTGGGCCAAGAATTGCGTTTCCTGTCATCATTGGTTATTTCAGTCACGTGACGACCCGGGAAGGAGGGCGGAGAATGGTTGAGGCCCGTCCATATGTTACGTAACGCTTTTCATCGCTCTTTGTCACACCTCATGGAACGTGTGTGAGTGGGAGAGATCGGGTACCTTCCTTCCTTAAGCAATGAGCAAAAGACCCCCTGTGCCCTCAGCTATTTGTTTTTTTTTCTTATTATTGTTCAACACTTTCTAATTCTGGGGGGGGGGGGGGGGGGGGGGTCCGACCCTAAACACTGCATTAGGCGGGAGAATTAAAATAGGTACCCTGAAGTGACTTCATGGCTTGAAGCCTAATTTTGGGAAAGTCCAAGATAATTTCTCTTGGTGGCCAGAATAGCGCAGGAGTACTCAAATGGTACACGGAATCTGGCCACTCCAAGGTATTTGTAACTCTCTGACCAGACAGGTTGAGGTCGGGGACAAAATAAATACAATTTATGTTCCAGTTTATATGACTGTATTTCAGCGTCATGTTTGTGTGTCACGGCGTAAGCTTAAATTTATAAGATTTGCCAGCCTGGCCTGGCTCGTGGAGAGTGGCGGGGAAGAGCTAGAAATGTTTGGCCGAGACAAATAAGGGCGCCAGGCAGTGGTGGTGATACTTGAGCTAGACCTAGTGATGGTCAAATATTGAAAAGGCTGGAAAAGGAAAGTAGAAGGAAACTCATGTAAATTCCTTAGACAATATACAGTTTATTTACAATACGTTTTTTTAATGAATAATAATAACAATAACCCCATAGAGATAAAGAAAATATTTTACAGTGTTGACCTAAAAGGCCAAACCCAAATACCGAATAGCACAGAAGTGCTGAGAAAATACCAGCCCGTATAAAATTTATAATTTGCAAAAGACATTACAATTACAAGATAAATAAGGGAACTGAAGAGTTTGTGTGCAAATTCGGAAATGGTTTATATGAATCCCACACATCAGAAAAGTTAACAAAATTTCATGTTATTGATGCACGTTATACAGCACACCTTAAAGACACCATAACAGTTCCATCAGCAAGACGTATCTGCCACAGTGGCACAAATGAAGCAAACTGAGAATGAGTTAAATAAACAAATTGCTGAGTATCTTCGATTGCAAATGCACAAAAGTGCCTGCGATATGCTACAGTGTTTTTAACATTAATTACAAATTTAAATTGCAGGTCTTCTCTAATAATATACATAATTTCCCCGAATGTAGGATACACATCATTCACATTCAAGACCAAAACCATACGAATTTTATACATTGTGCCATAAATTGTAACACTCTTAGCAATAGACACCAAATCACCAACATTATAAGGCAGTAAGTGTGTGAACTCATTAAAACGGGGCAAATGTTGCAAATTACATTGCTTCACACCATATGGTTTATCATGGGAAGACCCATCTAAGCCCAAAAAGTACTCAGACAATTCCAACTGCAATTTAACAGCAACAGACAAAGCAGGATTTACCCTCGAGTTCATTGCCCTAGCATACAATTTCCCCTGCCTGTGGTTCCTCTCAGAGGTCAGGGTACTCAGCTCAGCTAATGGGCCATTTTTGCGCATGATATCTGGGAAATGAGACATAAAATGGTGTACAGGTTTCAAGGTCAGACCAAACAATTCAACATAAAGCTCATGATGTTCATGGATGAGATTACTTAAGTAAATTTCAGTACCTGGTACAAAATAATGAGCAGTTGTGATTTCTATAATTTCTCTGAGTATCAAATAAAAATGCCAAACCCTACTATTCTCTGGTACCAGGTCCCCAATCATTTCCCCTAAATATCGACCAAAGCATAGCATCTCAGAACCAGATAAATTTAAACTGCGTTTCTGCAAGCGTTCCAAAGTAATATGAGAAACAGGAGGCTTGTTTCCAACCTCACAAGGCCCATAATCAAAAGCCGCTACTCTTTCAACAAGTATTGGAACAGTAAGATAATCCCTCACACAAACTAGTGAATGTAAAATCGAGTTCAAGGCATACTTAACCACCCCTTCATATACATCATGAAGAACATCACACGAAATATTTTCTGTAACATGGTATGTTGGTATCCTGTTCCATACACAATTTTCTTTCACTCCCGTTAGACCCACGTCATTCACAGCAACATCATTGACATAATTTAACCTATTCCTGAGCAAATCATGAGGAATTGGACCAGTGTGATAGTAAATCTGATGTTTATGCATTTTGCACATTCTGCAGTAAAAGAAGGCAGAGAATGATTCAACAAATCCTTGGACAGTATTGTTGGCCTTATTGTCAGCTTTGATGCGACATAAACAAAAATAAAGTTGCACATTACCAGTAGGTAATTCTAACAGTACACCATGCTCAGCTAAAAAAATTAATTCGTCTATGACCGGTCCAAAAGCAATAGAATTACCACAGGTTTTCCTGTCTTTAGACAAAAATAAAGCAGCTGTAAACATATTATTAACAGAGCTTGACATATGTGGTGGCAGACAAGGAAGAGACAAATAACAAGCGCCCAATTCTGCATCACCTGTGTGAGAGCCCAGGCTGTTGTTCAACTCATAGTCATCAAAATTAATGTCGATAGGGAAAACTATTTTACCGTCAAAATGCTGCAGCACGCCTTGCCAAATTTCTCCTTGCACAAAGTTTTTGACGACTGTAGGATCAGCCTGAATAGCATTATAGAAGTTAAACACAGTCCGAAAGACAGATCCATTATCAGCTTCAAAGAAATATTTCAAAACTTTCCTGGAAGGTACAAACTGCCCATAGCTGGGTTCACGAATCAACTCAAAATGGTCATTCACTCTACGATTGACATCACGGTGACACATGACATAAGGCTCTGGTCTGACATAACGCCCATGGATTTCAGCAGACTTCAAACGTTTGTATTCTGAATTAATTGACTCAAAAGGATCAGACAACATGTCAAACATGTGTGATACTTCATAAATTTCATTCTGAAAATATTCATTATTATTGACAGCTGCATTCACTAAATTTAACGCTTTTGTCTTCAAAACAGACACAAATCCATTTCTGAAGAAATCAGAGGCAAAATCAATGAAAGTTGAAACATTTTGTCGATTAACATTTGGTAGGGCATCTAAACGTGCTGCTAATACAGCAGCATTGCGATACATGCTCACAGTGAAATCCTCCAGAGTGATCTCTTCAACCACTAAAGGTTCGTCATGAGGCTGTTCCACATTTACTAGTTCTGGAGCAGCTGGTATGGCATTCTGTTCAATTTGATTACCAGCATAAATATCAACATTTTCTGGTGGTTCAGGTTCTACACGCCCATCATGGTGAACATTACGTAAATGTTGAATAAATGGCTTAATTGTGTCAAATGATAAGCGACATTGAAATTGCTTGCAACAGAATTTTTTAATGGCATGACCACCAAATACTAAATGTCTCTGAAGGAGGTCAATACTCAGATAGGTTGAATCACACTTAAAGCACTTAAACATGACAAATTGAAATAAAGGTACAGTATCAACACAGAAACAAAGAAATTGTACACTTGCAAATGCACATAATATGCAAATTTGAATTTTCAAGAGACAAACACCACAATCATAGAAATGTTCACATTTAAGGAAATGTATAAATATTTACACTAATAAACCAAATTCCTTGCAGATGTTTACAAAAATAGAAACAATACTGAGGAGTTTGAATCAAAACCAACTCAAAATTTGTATGAATTCACCCACGAGTGTTTCACATTGCTCTGGTCATCCCACTCTGTGGATAAGTCAAACAAAACTTTTTGTAACGTCAGCCAGATGTGGACACACTCAGGAGGGTAAACCATGTGAAGGGCGTGGAAAGATTTGAAAGCCAGTTCTAAAGCACTCAATACAGAATCCACTCTGTACAGGAGGTCCACAATTGAGACATATACACTTTCAATTTTTAACAAAGTTGGACCAACTACAATAATAAGTGGTCGGCCCCCACCATCCTTGCCAGAGGTAAAGCCTGCTCTTCTGATGCCAATTGTTTGTTTAAGTTGTGAGGAATTCTAGAACAATGAAATAACGGATTTGTTACAAACACAGGTGTCTCTGGAAGTAATACATTTGAATAATTAGGAAATTCACCAACCTTGACATGCAGAAGGTAACCGTCTCGAGCGGTTGAAATTGGTACTTTAATTAGAGTACTAACTGATGATGCCCCTTGGGTATCAAACTGAGAGTACTTATGATTGGGCCGAAGGCTTGCAAGTAACTCCAGGAGCAGAAAGGAACGGCAATCTAAAATAGTAACAATCCATAATATAACAATATTGTTATAACATTTATTAAAACAATAATTGAAGGCAATAAAACAACCTACTTGAGTTAGACTCTGCAGAAGAATTAAAAAGTTCCAGCACTTCCTTGCCCCGTGCATCTTTCACATCTTTTTTTGCCAAAGTGATAGTTGTTTTCACAAACTTAGGCCAACGGTCAAAGAGGATTTCAGAATTGTCGGGATAAAGGAGGTTGAAATCAGCACACAGCTAAAACAAAAGACACTTAGTTAGAACCCCACTAGAGTACACACATAAATAAGAAAATACAGAGAAGCAACTTACCAATTCACAACCAGATTTGTGCTTCAGAATAGTCCACTTGTTGATATAAGTATTCACATACTGGGTATCCTCTGATAGAAACACTTCCTTAAATCGCAGAGGTGCTGCTTTTTCCCATTTCAACAAAACTTCAGGCCAAGGGTGTTGGTATGACTGCAACCACAAGGCAGCTGCCTCTACATCAGGAGTAATTGCTGTTGAAAAATTCATAAATTATCCTTATGCTGGCCTTTGATTATTCAGTAACAATGTTAAATGAATATGTACTCACTTTTCTTTATGATGGATGAAAAATTGGTCCTACAGTTTTGAGTTGTGCCACCTTGATGCTCCTTTGCTGGTGCTGAGAAGGTAATGTTCTTTGCCCTACTACCGAGGTTGTGGAATTTTTTAAGCAATTTCCCTTTGGCATATACTTGCTGGCTGCCTTCGGTTTTTGGAGGCACGAAGTAAGTGAGCTGAAATCCAGAGAAAAAAATATTTTCCTGATATTTTAAATGGTCAAAAGCAACAAGGAGCCCTACACAGAACATTTGAAAAAATAACTAACCTTGTTTTCACTAGGAAATACCTCACATATTTTCCCAGCTATTATATCAAACAGCCTCGTCTCAAAACTGAAAGAATTGAAGACAAAATCAGTTGACAGAAATTGGTCGAAATTCTAAAGAAAATGTTCACTTACTTAGAACAGTTGTCTCGAATGTGCTTGCATATGATCTGCACTGCAGCATTTCTCTGTGTCTCTGTTAACAAGGGCAAGTCTTCAGGGTCGTCAATGTTTCCACTTTCATACGCCTCAACTATCATGGCACCAGTGTAGTCATTCTTGAGAATTTCTCGTACATTTTGAAAATCACAAGAAAAACAAAATTAGTGAATTTCAATGCAAAACTACAATAATACAGAATCACTAGCAGACGAACTTACAAAATCATTCACATATTTAAAATTGTTCACAGTACATAGCTTTTTCTGTGCTGCCCCAAACCCAAGACCCTCCTCAGGCCCTCGCTTGTTAGACGCAACCTGGCTTGAAGATGCAGCCTGGCTTGAAGACGCAGCCTGGCTTGAAGACGCAGCCTGGCTTGAAGGCACAGCCGTATATGCAGTCTCACTCTTTTGCAAATCCTGCAATATAAAAAAATTATGAAAGTTTGAAACTTGAAGCTAGAATCTCTCAACATATGACACGGGACATGAGGTTTTGTTAAGTCAGACATCAGAACTAAAGATGTAACAATTGTGAAGGGAAAAATGCAATTTATATGAAACTAGTTTCAGTGGTACACTCTAAATATAACATACACCAGCAAGTCTTGATATTATCGTGACACTAAATTTCAATTGAGAGCATGAGCTTTAACATACACCAAATATGCACTAAACCCCATAGATATACATTCTGACAGAATGGTTCCCTATGTTAAAATAATCAATATATGCAATTGACTTCTCAAAGAGAAAATACTTCAGTGAAGTATTAATGATCGTTCATTAAATTAGTTCCAAAACATTTAGTGGTTTGAAATAATAGCTTTCAATGGGTACTGGAGCAAACAAATTCAAAAGTATATCCAAAAAGCTCTGATACTATGGTTTAAGTAATATAATTTAGGCTAAGAACCAAGATAAAATAACTAGGAACAAGCGTAAACAAACGGTTAGGTCTCAATATCTTACCTTGATGAGAGCTGACAGCTTGGCCTGGTCCCCAATGATTGGGGTCAGCTGCCTCACCTGCTCCACCCCCAACAGGAGCAGCACGTCCTTTGAGCAAATGTGTTCCTCTGGAAACGCGAAAACAATGGACTTTACATGAACTGAACTAGAGATCACATAGAAAAGGCAAACTTTTTTGATCATGAGAATGAGTGACAAGAATGCCACATACATACACAAATGTTTTCAACCGCCTGGCATAGGCCATAACTATAATTGAACAGATATTCTGTGTTGAGACACAATCAACGCCGAGATAAACCAACCAAGCCAGCTGACTTTTAAAAAATGTAATGAAAGCAAGCACTGCTTTGGCAACATAACCTACACATAACCTAGTGATTGGGCATCTGACACTATTCAACATCACCCATATGGCATGAGCAGACACTCACCTCACTATCCACAATAGCACTCCAGCAGCCCCACATTAAAAACGAAAGAAGTGTATACGCGAGACACTGTTTAGGTTAGGTCAGAACTAATACACAAAACAGGCACGGTCCGACGGTGTGTGGCCACAGGCACTGTCAGGAATGCAGATCACTTAACCCCGCGGACAAGGAACGAGAGAGCCGGTACTCTGATTTAGAGCATTTCCTTAGAAAACTCTGCGCCGCTTCAGCAGTCACCTGCGTCGTAACACAAGCTGTACACTCGCACCAGCTCCGTAGTGCTAAGGTAGGTGTACGGAGTTCTCCACCCCGCCCGCCCGCCCTCCTTGGACGAAATAGGGGGAGGACTGTGCACTCGCTCCGAGAAGGCGGGGAAGATGGCGGCCCCCAGTTGCGGGTTGCCTATCTCCCAGGCACGTTGATCTAAGTGCGGCAAGGGCTATATGGGAGAGATAGTGTTTGCCTGTGTTTTATAGTTAATTTTGGTTCAAGAAAGGGTAATAATGTTTTTAAGGGACACAGCAGTGAATATCATGCAATGCAGAGAGGTGTTGAGTGTGATAGTTTAATAATAGCCAGCGACGGCAAAATAAAACCGCAGAAGCAGCCGCCTACGGACTCGGTCCCGTCTGTTTACCTCCATCTAAGACTTATTTTGCAGCATTATAAGAAGCGTGACATTGATTTGTAACTGAAAAATAAAATAATTTGGTTAAAAATGAAGTATATTCCGTGCTTCTTGTGCAAAAATTGAGCTACGAAGCATTGTATTTGTTGTGTTTATTATGTATCGTCCTGTCCCTGTCGCGTGTATCGTCTGCATGCACCTGACGCAAGGAGAATACGCCAAAAAGTGTCTGCAAACTGTGACAAAAGAAGGGAAATCAATAAATTGAAAACAAAAGACTTAAGTTTACTGCTTACTTTATTTTCGCGCCTAGTAAAGCCCTCTGAAGCCCTTTGTACAGGCAAGACACTTGTCAGACAAAGTAGAAGAGACAAACACAAAATGCCCAGTTGCTGTGTCCCATTGTGTCGCAGTGGGTACAGCTCAGATCAAAAAGAGAGAAAGGCTGCTGCACGACCAAACCCTTCATTTTTTAAGATCAGGCCGGTATGCAAACTAACATCTGATGACTACTGACGACCTATGCACCTTTCACTTTGGGTTCCGATCACCTAACACTACATTTACAATAAAAATTGGTTTAGTTTTTGAGAATATTGTAGTGAACTGCTTCTGTATCATTGGAATTGTCTTCACACTTACTTTAATTGACAGGAACAAGTTGAGCCATGGAATAGAGCAATCCCTAGAGCAGACCGCAGGCTCACTACAAACGACTGGGTCTGCTCAGAACACTTTCACGAGAACGATATTATTCGATATTTTGAAGACATAACTGTAGGAGATTTAGTGATTAAAGGAGAGAAGAGATCAAAGCCAATATTGAGGGATGGAGCAGTGCCATCGATTTTCAATGGGCCTGCATATCTCAACAAACCCTGCAGGAAAAGAAAACCACCATCACACAGATCAGGTCCCCAGGAAAAAGTATCCAAAACAGATCAGATTGTTCAGGTATGTGTAGAAAAAAAAGCACGCACACAAAGAAAGTTCACTACTAATAATGCATATCTCTTTAGCTTGAACATTCAAAATGTGAAAGTATAATTTTACATTGGTAGAAAAATTTATAAACACCACCGTATCTTTCCAAGCTAGGGAGAAATATACCTTTATTTTTTCCTTGCATTTTTAGGATGACGAGGATGACCCTCCATCTCCTGAAAATCCTAGAACTGATCATGGTATCGATTATGTAAATGTAAAGCTGCCTGGTTCAGTCATGATGACCCAGTGGGTAATCCAATCCCTTCCAAACCAGGTGTCATATCTGAAAATCAATGACAAAGGAACAGTAACCCACATGGTGAAGATAGACACAAATACTAAAAGATTCACAGTTGAAGTTAGGCAATGTACATACCCACAAGAAGGATCTGTAGAAAATGCTGAAAATATAACATCATTACTGGAAAAAGTTGACACATTGAAAGTCTGTGGAGGAAATGGTTACATGGGTTTTTCTAAAAATTGTATGGGTGGAATTAAGAAAGGGCTCCGGTGCAAAGCTTGCAGAGAATCAAGGAAGAGTGACAGAAGAAAGGAAAAGAGAAGACAAAAATTAGCAAGGCAAAAGACACAGAGAGTAAAGACCCTCCACAAATATAAGAAACAAAATTTGAAATTAAGAGTTGAGGCAAGTATGAAACAATTCACTTTATCAATTCAATAAAATTTAAACTACCCTAATTTTAGTCACTTCTCTCTCCCTAAAATAGAAAAAATCCTTGAAAAAACAGTTTCAAGAAGCATACACAAAGTGCAAAAAATTGGAAAAGAGCCAAATAGATGAAGCCATCAAAGACTTACCCAAGCCCCAACAAGAAGCAGTGCATGCCATGATACGTGCTGCAAAGATGAAAGGACCACAGGGAAATAGATTCACAGTTGAATGGGTCTATGAATGCATCCTGTTGAGAATAAAAGGGCCAGCCAATTACGAGCACCTCAAAGAACAGGAAATTTTACCCCTACCATGCAGAACAACCTTGAACCGCTACATGAGAAAATTGCCTCCAGTTTATGGCTTTCAGCCTGTTCTTTTTGACGTGCTTAAGCATAAATTAGAGTCAATGCCCTCTGCAGATAAACATGGTAAAGTAAACAATGTAGCACAAGTTTGACAGCCTTTGTGGCCCTCTGAAAATTAATAAATTAAGGTTTATATTTTATTTCAGGCAACCTGGTTATAGATGAAATGAAGGTACCTATTGGTGTTTCGTTTGATCGGCACACCAAGAAAACAATTGGTCTTGTAGACTTACCTGAGAAGGACAAGAATAAACCAGGGGACCATATTCTTGAAATACTTTTTCAGCCATTTCGAGGTGGATGGGTTCAAAGCCTTGGAATATTCCTCACAAACAGCAATTGCAAGGGAGATGTACTTGCCAAAATTATAATAGAAGCCACAACACTCAGTGAAAATGCAGGGCTGTTTGTAGATGGAATAGTTACCGATGCTGCAACATGGAATAGAGTTATGTGGTCACAGTTTGGAATAGACTCTACCAACAGCAGCTGTGAGCATCCTGTACGACAGGACGACAAACTGCATTTTTTCTCTGATTGGAGCCACATTATGAAGTGTGCTCGGAATATCCTCAGTCCAGAGCTGCCTCCAAAGCCTGAAGCAAGTCGTCCCAAAACCAGGAAAAGAAAGATAAAAGATGCTGCAGGTAATGAAATGTCAGAAGAGCAAATTTATGAGATGAAGGTGCAGTCAGCTCTAAACAAAGAAATTGAGGTATGAAGAATAAACACCATTATATCAAGAAAAAATTTGGTACACAACTATGTTTTAATGCAAGTTTTAAAATCAAATATTACAGGTTCCTGAGGGCATAGTGAAGCGAAAACACTGGATAGCTCTTTTAGAGGAGGAGCAAAAATTGCGGATGAGGCAAGGTTTGGCTGCTTTATCTTATGTACCCAAACTGACTAAAGACCATGTCTTCCCAGATGGATTCATGAGAATGAATGTAAAAAAGGCATACCAGGTAATTTTTTATTCAAATAATAAAAAAAACTACAAGGAAAAGTAGCTGTTATATAATTAAATCCAATTTTCATTTAGTTTTTCAGCAACAGTGTTGCTGCTGGCATGATCTTTTATAAAAAGGAAAAGGCAGTGGAGGCATTACAGAATGCTGATCCTACAATAGCATTCATTCAAAGAATGAATGAATTAGCGGATGCTATGAATTCTAATGGACCAGCAAGTGCACTACGTGCTGACAATGATAAAGAAAGGGTATGTGCTTCAAGATGGGATGGTATGGATAGAATTTGCATACAAGCAAAAGAACCTGATGTAACTTAATCTGCCTTCCACAGATAATCAGGGAGTTCCTGGAATATTATAAAGAATGCATTGCAATTGGAAATAGGAAAGGGCTCAAGGCATTTTTAAGTGAGGAGACTGACCTGGGCATATTAGTGACACTTCAGTCAACATTGGACCTGAGTGCATTCCTCATCAACAAATGCAACTACCTGTACGTCATGACAGCCAGGTTCAATTCAGATGCAATCGAGGTTTGTGATTCAGACAGTGAAATAACAAGTTTCACATAGTAATTCTTTCTCTAATCTTTTTTTTTTTTCCCTGAAAAAATAATTTAAACTTAGCAATTTTTTGGACAAATTCGGAATGCTTTAAGACAAAATCCTCACCCTGACCCAAAGGTAGTTGCTCAAATGCACAGACTGCTTTGTATATACTCACTGGTGAAGCCTCCAAAGGGGTCAAATGTAACAGGTGGAGAAAATGTAAAACACTTGTTATCATGTGAAAGCAAGTTGCTTAATTCTGAGAAAGAAAGAAAGGAGGAAATAGACCAACTCATTGATGAAGTATTGACAGAAGGTAAGTTCTGATAGATACAAACCATGAAAACAATACAAATCTTGAAATTTATGTATTCGGACAAAATCTTTCCTGCAGGAGAAGTATTTGAAAGTATGCCCTTACACTATGAGCTAGACCACAATTATTCTGTGTCACCAGAGCAGTGTGAAGAAAATTTGACAAGCTTCATGGCAGGATTTACTGCATTTAGACAAAGAAAAATAGTCCAGAATTGTGAAGACTGTCTACTTACCTTAACAGTGTTTCGAGAAGAAACTGGTGCTAACTATACATTCCAGAAAATCAAGGAGATATATAATGGGTATAGTTATGCTTCACCAGAACTTCGACAGCTCATCTCCTCATGTGAAAAGGCCATCAGAGAAGCAATAGCAGCCAATGACATAAGTGGAGATATGTATGTCAGTACTATCAAGTACCTGCGTTTAACTCCTGAAGCACATGTAGGTTGCCTGGAACATAAGGACAAAGTGACCTCTCGCCTCATCAAATATTACTTAACAATGCGCATGTTCTTCGTGATAGACAACAAAAATATCTTTTACAAAGAGAAGAAGGACAAGGCCAGAAAATTGGTTAAACAATCTAAGTTGATGTAGGTTTTCCTTACCTTTCGTTTTTATGTACTGATTATTATGTTTCCAATGTTTTAATTCTTGAAGCTTTGTTCTCCAAGCTTTTTTGAGAGTTTCCATTTTATTTTTTATGAATGTATTCATGTTTAAATACAAAAACAACCTGTATAACCCCTCAAACCGGTACACCCTCAGCCAATAATATTCTTCTCACGGCCATATATCACTGCATACACCAAATAACTTCCGCACAGCACTTGGAATCAACCTTAAGTACCGCATATATGATCGTCACTAATATAAACCCGTTGAATTGGACGATTTAGATGTAAAACCCCTGTCTCCCGATATGCAGCCGGCCTCGCTTAGATCAACGTGCCTGGGAGGTAGGCAACCCGGGCGTCCGGAAAGTGGGGGTCGCCCCAATCGCCGCCAGGGAGCGCGCTAGCCCCGGGAGTGCACAGTCCTCCCCCTATTTCGTCCAAGCGCCCTCCCTCCTTCACTCCCTCTCTCCCGCAAACCATGGCCACAGCACACGCACACACACACACCCTCTCGCAAGAAATAGGCATTACCAGCGATGGCCACAAACGGAAGCTAAACAAGAATTCGCCGCACGGCATAGTTTCTCCGCCGTGAGTCGCCGTTCGATTTCTCACAGTGTTTCCGTTTATGAAGTATTCGTGTAGTTCCACTGCCGTTATAGTCTTGCTCCGTGCCTGTTTTACATACCAAAAAATATACTCAAAATGTTTGTTCCAGCACGAACCCAGTGTCCAAACACACGGGGAATTCTCGAGGAATTCATATCTACCACTTTCTAAGCTCTGCGACTTCTATTTCTTTCGATGCCGGACGATTAAATTTGCCCTATGCAATGGCTTGGGAAAGGCCGCATTGACCACAACATTACCTGGTTTTGAATACAAGAGCACTCGTTTCTACAAATGTAGCGCACTCCCGATCCTTTAAAAAGGGGTCAGAAACGACGCAGAAGGAAACAGATCGATGGTTACAGTTTCAGCCCTGCGGGTTGATCCCCCCCCCCTCCAACCGTTCGTTCGTAGTTTTCGCAACGGCTACTTTCTTGCACGAAGTTTAGTCAACAAAATACACACCAGGCCATAATAAAGACGAAATGAAATGTACGGGAGCACGCCCATGTACCCGACGACTACGGAATGCCCCGTCCAGCGGTAGTAAACGAACAAACCAAAGCAAGCGCTATTACTTTGTTGACATCAGGTTGACATCGCCGGTACTCACCTTTCAGCTTCCCAGCCAGATGTGAGAGCTGCCACTTCGCCAGGAGGGCAAGGACGCTGTCGTCTAACGTGTTCGCCATGGCAAATCGTTAGCGTATGAAAAACGGCAGCGGTTCGGCACACGAGGTAGACGCAGCAAACAAATGCGATCGGTATGGCTGAGTGGAGGGGTACCGGAGGGCGGGGGGGGGGGGGGGGGGGGGGGGGGGAGGGGCTACACCAGCGCCGGAAGCGGAGCTGCTGAGGGTGAGAGGGAAGGCGAGGGGGCGACCGGCGACGCCGATCAGGGGTAGGAAACTCCCCCACTTATCTGACAAGGCCTAAAATCGGGACTTGGGCGATGGGGCTGGCTAACTTAACATCCAGTTGAAATGAAAGACTCCATGCTCATAGGGTAAATTTCAGACCCCAACATATTCAAAGGAATGGCATTTAAAACCTGATAAATCAGATTAAAATTATCTCTGAGCCACAGTCAACCCATTTTGCGTGATAAAAGACTCGAAGCACACATTTTAATTTTTATTGACCATTACCATTTTTTTGTCAGGCGCCCCTGTTATAGTGCAAATAACACAGTATTTGCAGGATGGGCAAGACTTGGGCATCGTTATCGACACCAAATTCATCTTCGGCAAAATGTTATCGGCAGTTGGGTGAAATGTTATCGGCAGTAAATTATTCTCGCGCAAAACGTTATAGGCAGTGAGTTTTGCATACGGTACTGTATGTAAATCGTACCGGGAAAGCAGACGACACTGTACTTAAACAACCGTGCTTGTCCACCTTATTCACGTCCAGCTTGCTTTCAGATTTCCATATCTGATCTCAAGAGTTACTATTAGAGGAATGCCAGCGGTTTACCGTGCATGTATTTCACAATGTACCATAAATCCAAAATAATGAGGCAGAACTTTGATTTAAGAGGCATTACTTTATTACCAAATACTTTTTCTTACAATTGCAGCATTAGAATTATATCAGCAAGGCAACAAATGTAGGGTTCCAATGCAAGACAAAATAGCTCTCAGTTTTATTAAAATATCAGTTTTCAAATCTTTGGCAAAAGAAACACTTCATTGACATTGTCTTGGGATCTTCTAGTCTTGGGATCTTCTAGTCTTGGGATCTTCTAGTCTTGGGAAGCTGCGACATCCTGAAAACAGAAAAGAGGGCGGATTATAGATAAAAATGGAAAGTTTGCTGTTGGCCCTATTTACGAGTTCTGAGTTAAGCCTTGATTTCAACACCACCCATGCATTAACTCATGATTTTTTGAAATTGTAAACACTTTGCAGGGTGTATGGGTAATGTCAACATTATTGAGACCCAAAATTAGCCTTAACAAAAACAAACTGAGAAGCACATACCAATTGCGCATCACAATTTCTGTGCAAGGATCTCTTGATCTGGTTTGTATGCCAATAAGTCCAGGTCTACCTCCAAAACTGTAAAATAATAATCATACTTGCAGCTCTTATATTACAAAGTTATAAAAAGAAATCTCAAATGATAATCATCCTTGTAGCTCTTAAAATTATAAGAACACGTCCAACAACTAGTTGAAGTGCGCAGAAAACTGATCTGTCCTGAAAATCAAAAACATTTATAAAAACTCTGAAAACCATAGGAGATGTTGTAAAGTTGAATAGAATCAACAGATTCTTGTGATACTCGACCAACTGTCCAGAGCATCCTATCACTTTCAGTTGCATTTATCCTTGTCATTTGTGGGCAGCTTGAAACATTACTGACAGTGCCAACTATCAGCAGCCAATTAAATCAGCGTTCATACTTTTTGAAAAGTGAGAAAAATTATTTTTGGCTGCACTGGAAATTACTGCCATATTCATTAGAAATAAACTGCTTGCATTAACAGCAAACACAGTCAATATAAGAGACATACCATTCTGAGGTGACACGAACTGATGCATATAGAAAGGTGTAGTACAATGAGAAAAAAAACACATAATTGGAGTATACTTTTTATTAAGCTGTATCCATGTCACTTCCAAGCAATTCCTCCTCCTCTTGTGCCTCTCTCCGAGCAGCAGCCACGCCACTCTCAAACCCTGCATTCCAGGACAGCGTTTTCTATCAGAAAGGACAGAACAAATGAGTAATTACAATGGCACTCTGAAATATTCAATTTCACATCATGTTTCAATCATCTTCATGGCATAAATTACTGATTTTTCATTTTCTAAGGCTTGAAAGACTCAGTTTAAGTTGGTCACGCACTTCCAAAAAAAAGTGACTGAGTTGCGTAACCAAAAATAACTTAAAAAGACCAAATAATACAGAAACTAACTTCCTTTCATATGTCAGCGGAAAATGTGAAATTCTGCAGCGGAGCAAACTGCAAATACCCTGTCATTACATGTCAATTTCAGGACACCAAAGACTTGACCTACTATAGGTCAGAAATTCGTGATGAAATATATGGTAAACACATGATTACATTTACATACCCCTTGCTGTGCCCTGGCGTACTTGGGCGGCCTCATGTTTCGCCCCCGGCTGCCCACCTGGTACACATCTGAGTTTCTGCAAAAAATCAAAAATCACTGTAGCATGTTCATTCAGTCAATGAAGATAACTAATTATGTATCAATGAAATTGTTGCATACTGATATAGATGAATGGTTGCCCCCCGGTTGACATTAATCGTCTGGTTGATAACCATCCGTGTCCATGCCCATGCGCCCCCATTTCTTCTCCCTCCTCGTCCTCGTCCTCGACCTCGTCCTCGTCCTTGTCCTTGTCCTTGTCCTCCTTGTCCTTCTCGTCCTCCTTCTCGTCCTCTTCTCGTCCTTCTCGTCCTCCTCCTCGTCCTCCTCTACTCCTCTCTCTCCCCTCCTTTCCGCTCATGATACTGTTCACAACAAATAACAAATATAAATAAGTAAAAAATAAAAAATAGGAATTGGCAATTAATCATCAGTAAATGCAGCAAATCAAAACATTGGTAAACACATTTCTAGATGATTGGTTTAAAATACTAGTCTACTGTAAAATTAAATGTGACCATACTTCCCCTACAGCATACGGGGGCATATGACCTCTACTCACACACAGTCAACATTCACATCCACCAGTTGCAAACCGAAAGTGTAAGTACAAGTTGGCAACAAATGATGAGGGCTGAAATGCAAATGCAATGAATAACAAGCTAAATGAGTATGACCCTGCCCGTCCGCATGAGAGTTCCAAATTCCACAGTCAACCATTTGACAATAATTCGAACAGCCAATATAAATCTCTCATCCCAGGTCCTACCACGTGGAGGTGGGCATAGGTATTTACACAACACTCTGTGACAGTGTTTGTAAATTTGAGGACCCGCGCAGTACATCACTCAGACAACCACTCAGTCATAAGTGGGTAAATGCGTGGGAAGGGGGCAGGTATCAACCAAATCAACCCCTGTGATGTACTGCTATTTACTAGGGGGCAGGTATCTACCAAATCAACCCCTGTGATTTGCTAATAATTACTGAGGGGAAGGTATAAACCAATCACCCTAGTGAACTGAGGAACCAGGAAGTAACCACAGTTATACGACAAAGGCTAGAAATGAGAAACAAATTAGTGGCGCATTACAACACAGTCGGCTTCCTCCTCAATCTGCGTTCTGCAATCATACTGTTTGTCTGAGAAACAAATTCCCTCAACAGCTTTACGGCTAGCCAAGTGAAAGCAGCATCGGCTCTCTCTGCTGTGCTCTTTGCACTTTGACCACGCCCTCACTTCTGCCGACAAATTAGCTTTGAGAGCACAAGATACTGCGCTCAGAATTTTAAGAGAGTGAGTGCGACCTGTGAATTTAGACACAA
Organism: Megalurothrips usitatus; assembly: GCA_026979955.1. Classification (NCBI taxonomy): domain Eukaryota; kingdom Metazoa; phylum Arthropoda; class Insecta; order Thysanoptera; family Thripidae; genus Megalurothrips; species Megalurothrips usitatus. The sequence goes on along the minus strand of CM049595.1, from coordinate 13,221,945 downwards.
AGAGATTAGAGCAACTTTTTACAAGCAGTGCTACCTTGTGCAGGTCTGGGTGCTCTTGCGTAGAACCTGAATCAGTCCAGTCTGAAATGCATTGTTCACATTGAATACCTTTAAGGACATGATCAAGGAGATAACGAGATACCTTTAAAACGTCATGTCGTTGCAATTGAGCTGCAATGGATTCACTCATGCCGGCTTGCAGTAATGCCTCGTCCACATTAACTTGATTGCCTGGATCTCCAACATCATCAAAATCAATACCAGCCATTGCCTGGACAATCATATCTCCAAAGTCAAGACCAGCTCCAGCAATAGCCTGGTCAATCATATCCTCAAGGAGAAGACCAGCTCCAGCCATTGCGCTGGTGATCATGTCCTTCCTCGACAAAGACTCACCACCAACAACCAAAAAATCGCCCTCGTATTCCGGATCATCTGGATCATCAGAATCATCAAACCCTGCAGCTTCAGAAGCTGGTCCTGCAAAGTTCAAAGGAGGTTGTTTAGAAAGGAAAAGGTTAACACTATCGTAGGCGGTGATACCTGTTGATTCCACATTTGAATGGGGATTGTCAGGTACAACCATGTTTCGAATAAGCAATCCCTTCAAGGCACCCACGGCGGCGATGGGTGTCAGTTTGTTGCCCTGTTTCACTTGAGCCTTCAGACTCGACAAGAAGCATTCCTCATCATCTGTCTGCAATCCAGTGCGAGGATTGAGTTTATCCACAAACTCTTTACATCTATCAGCAAGTGCCAGGTGAGATTGAGAAGTGATAATCCAGCTTGCAGGAGTTGGCGTAGACTTCCTTGTAACTCTTCCAGTGTTTTGATCCACTCTGAAGAATCTTGCGTTCCTCAACTTCTCCATAAATTGTGGCAAAAGTTGTCTGTGCACAGAATCATCACTTATAGCTTCCTTGCACTCTTTCAGCTTCCCTGCCCTTGCATCTTTGGAAGTATGACCACAGGTAAGGTCAATCAATTGGTCGATGTCTTTAATCACCATTGCAGCATCGGCTGAACCAGGTAGGAGAGGCTCTCCAACCTGAAGAAGGACTTGCACATTGGTGTTGCTGAACAGTTGACGAGCTGGTTTAACTTTCATCTCACGTCTACGGTCCGTGGCAGAATCGAGGTGGCGTCGCGTGATTTTGCTTGCCAGAGATGTTGATGAAAGTCTGTCTTTGAAATTCTCGACTATCTGGCACAACCGTTCCAGTAAGGACCATTCCAATTTGGCGAAAAACACAACATTATTCACCGTGATAGGCCACTCCAGATAGCCACCCACCAGCAGATTCCTGAAACACTTAATCATATGGGCAGGATCAAATGTAACATAAATTATGTTACCATCAATACACATACTACCCTGTCTCCTAACTCCATTTTGCACATGAGGAAATTCTCGTTCCAACAGATGCATGAGAGCTGTATTACTGGAACCCTGGTCACAGCAGAAGAACCACACCCGGAGTCCCATCTGAGTCACAGCCCTAATCAGCTGCAGAAGCAATCTCCGAAGCCTCTCCTTACTGGTCTGCCTGGATGCAAATGCATAAGCAATTGGATAATGCCATGGGGTAAACAGGCCCTTAACGTGAACCACCAAAAGTTTGTCAGCCAATTTTTCAGTTCGGTCTCTGTCTCCGCAGTCATCAAATCCATAATCTTCATAACCAATTTAAGTCCCATCTTTGAGAGTTAAACATGGGACTAGTTCAGTCTCATCCCAGCCAAAACCAACAATCCTGTGGGTTTCTGGCATATTACTGGAAAAGTCCTGCAAAATTCGAACAAAAGGGCTGGTTTCATGAAATCCACAATCAAGATCCACAAGTTGCGTAATTTTGCGCGTAGTTCTCAGTGAAGGTAGAGACAAGATCTGTTGAGCAACACTGTGACCACCACGGCCACCTGCCTTCTCACTTGAAATGGATATAGCCTTAACGTCATCACAATATCTGCGGCCTCTGGGTTTCCTGCGACTGTTGGTGGCTGCACATTCTACCGCTTTGATTAATCTCCAACTTACATTTTTTCTCTCCAAGAACTCTTTAATACTTAGCCTTTCAAGTTTGTTAACCTTCTGCCTAAGACTGACCATCGTATTTTGTTGGGCACGTAATAGAGCCCGTAAGGATTGGATTTCTTGTGCCAATTTCATGTGACTTTGGTCTGCATTCTCATGATTGCCAATCCCTGCATGCAACAGAATATCTTTAAGAGACAACCGTTTGAGTTCCACTCGCGGCCCTGGAAGCGAAGAGAAAAGTAGTGGACAGTAGAAACATGACTGCTCATGGTACTAAAGTTCAAAGGTTACTCACTTTTATACCACACCCGGGGGATGTTCTCCTTTGATCTTTTTCTTTTCTGGCCCCTGTTCTGGTGGGTCTTGTGGCCTTCTGCGGGAGGAGGTGTGCTAGATGCTTCTTGCTCTGGGGGTGCTCTTTCAGGTACCAATGGCTGCTCTGTAGCCGTAGGGACTACAATAATATGCCCATGGTCTTGCCCGGGAGTGATGGTGATGGGAGTAATTTGAAAATAACCCTCCTTCACTTCACCGTTTTCATTCCTGAAATTCTGGTAGTAGGCCCAACACAAATCCTCAAGAGACCTGTAACAGCCACAAAAAGCCCTTCCATTGACAGGGGCGATTTTACCCCTTTCATCTTTACCATGTGAGTCAAACAGCCAGAAATGTCCATCCATTTTCCAAACAGCTACAGTGTAGTCATAGCTTGTAATCAACACTCCTGAACTACCGGGGATGGGTAATTGTTCCTCCAAAGCTGTGATAAGACTGCGAGCAATCCATGCATGTTCACAGCGTCCGTGGTGCGAACCCATGACTTCTACACCAACTGAAAGAGTCACTTCCAGAGAGTACACGTAGAAATTTGTAACAACTTCATCTTCTCTTGGCCTGAAAAAGCAGGGCCCGCTCTCCGACCGGTGCCATTCTGTACAACGCTCTCTTGGAGTCAATACACGGCTAACCACAACTCCCTGACTTTCTTATTCCGCCTCATCTACTTAACGGGAGTGACTATTGGGAGACAAAGTGTCTCCGAATAACACTCTGATCACTATTCGGAGATAAACCTTGAATCCACATCGGGTAGGTAGTAATGCGTCTTGGGTAGGTTAGTAGAGATTGCTTTCCCTGGGAATTAAGAGATGTATCCTAGGCGAAGCCCATGTATCGCCTATTCTCCGGATAGGATTGTAAACAGCAATCAGCTATTCGCAGATAATGTTAGCTCCTAAAATAGTGCGTATACTACGAGATGCAGTATTCGGAGACGAACATATAGACGGATACTGAAGGAAATCGCACCCTTTGCGCCCTTTACCTCCGAATAAATTCACCCCTTCTTAACAGTACGGAGCCCTAGTCTCGTGGTTTCGCTGTTCCAGCGCGCCCCCTTGCCCGCCTTGTGCCAGTAGGGACGAGTTCGCCGATGACGTCTGGCTGGGTGTTCGGGGACGGCAGCGGTTCCTGTATGACCTGTTCCTGGAGACGAACCGCCTGCTGGAGCCCAGCGCGCTCATGCTCACGCTCCTCACCGCCCTTGACTTCTGCTGGGCGCTGGGGGAGGCCGTGGCCGGCGGCACGCGGGGGGGCTGGTCCTGGTTCGTGGTTGCGGGTGTCACGACGGCCTTGACCCGCGCCGGCGGCCTCCTTGTCTTCTGCGCCACAGTGGACTGGACAGGGGCTCAGGTACAGGACGCAGGCCTCCTTTTCCTTCTGTCTTTAAAGAAAGTGAAAGTTAAAATATGTTCTGGCGGGGGTAGGGCTGGGCACGTTAAATTAACGGTTAACGACGTTAAGGTAACGTTGTTAATTATGGATTAACGATAACGTTAACGCGTTAGTTTTTCACTAAAGCACTAGCGCTAATGAGTTAATTAAAGTCACCCCATTAACATGCTAACTAGGGATTTAAAGGCCGGTAATATTACCGGTAAGATTCGGTAAGTTACCATTACTTACGGTAATATTACCCGACCTCGAAAAATGCGGTAATTTTCGGTAATTTGCAGACCCTTTAAATCCAGTAATTCAGCTGTGTCGGCTGTTCAAAGTCATGAAAAGTTTACTTTTTCTCGTTACTATCAATATTGGGAACTAAATTCACCCTAAATCGCGTCCGTAAAGAGTTGTTTTGCAAATTCGATCACTTTGAAATATTCATTTAACTTCTGGCCACAGGGCCGCCATAGGGAAGTACAATCCATAACTTTGCAACAACCGCTTTTCTCTTTTCATTATTCGTTTGAACAGTGTTTGAGCACTTAACGTATGGGTAGGAATGGCCACTTCCACGTCGAGAAAGTATTACCACGTACTATTTTGATATAAACCAGCTGCAAATCAATCTTTCCATAATTACCATAAATACCGGTAACTTACTAATCTTTCCGTAACTTACCGTCAGATTGAATCTGACCGGTATTTTTAAATCCCTAATGCTAACGCCGCTAGCGTTAAATAGCCGTTCCAATTTCTTCATGCCGTGTCTTTTTTTCCAAAGCACACACAAATGCGCGCTATGCCGACTCCTACGCGCGTCGCGTGACAATGAGTGACAACACTACCGGCCTGCCGTCGCTACCCCCCCCCCCCCCCCCCCCGTCCTTCCCGCCCCTTCCCAGTCGCGTTGCCTGGGCTGACGGGCTGTCTGGTCAGGCGGTCGGGACGGAGCGCAGGCGGCGATCCGGTGTTGTGTGTCAGTTTAATGTGTCGTGGCCCCGGCTGGATCTAGCGGGCGTACAGCATGGGTGACATCGACTGTTTAAGTTATTGTTTTATTGTTTATTTTAACTTTTCAGCAAGTGTACCTCAAAGCTTTTCTTTTCGCATCACCTTTGTAATCACCTCAAAAGCAATAGCTGTAGGTATGAAATAGGCCATGTTATCAACCGAGTCGGCCCGAGACGCGCGACTACCGCATTTCTGTTTTCACCGTTTAGATTAACGTTAACGTCGTTAATCTTAACGTTAACGCGTTAGTTGTAATTTGACTCATTAAAGTAACGCCGTTACGTTAGTCAACCGTATTGTAACGGCTAATTTTAACGCGTTTATCTCGCAGGTTAACGTGCCCAACCCTGGGCGGGGGTGGCTTTTCTTGATTTTTCTAGTGTTTTTTTTTTAGGCTGTAGTGCGAGAACGGATCGGACTAGCGACTTCACATTTCGAGTGCATCTGTGGCTGGGTTCAAAACCCACCCAGTGCCGGTCCGGCCCGGAGGTCCTACAGTACGCGGGTGGCGGGTCCGGGGGCCCACAGTACGCAGTACGAGTAAAGCCACGCCGGGCCCAAGGCTAAGGCCCTGAGGCCCGGCGGGGCGGGCGGGCTCATGGAAACTGTTCTGACTACGGGCCTCAGGCCCGCGAGGACCACCAGCAGCAGAGAGAACACCTGACGGGAGAGTGACATGCATCGGACGCGGGGCGGGACGCGGGCACCACGGCCCGGGCCCCGGGGCCCACCGCGCAATACTACCATGAACGCGAACGGGGACCGGGAACGGGGGTTGGGTTATACTGAAGCTACATTCACTACATTCACGTACACTAACAAAACAAACATTAACACGGAACACGGTGATGCCCGACTCGCGTCGGTCGTCGATTTGAAAAATTCGCGTTACCCGTCCTGCCCGCGCCCGCTTCCCACGTCTGCTGCTGGCTGATCGGCGCCGTTCTCGGTGACGGCTCTCTTCGCCGGCACTCCTGCTGCATTTGGTTTCGCGTTGTTGTGGATCAACTGATCAACATGACGTACAAGCATAAAGCCGGAAACGTGAAAAAACAAGAGAGAAACAAACGCAAGCTGTTGCAGGTGGGCAACAGCTTTTTAGCAGGTGATACATATAACACTATCTGCAACGTCAGAATAAGAAATTATATTAAGATAATGTATCAGCGGCTTCTACTCCCATGCGGCAGCGAGCGCCAAGCTAAACATACAGGGTGTAAATGTTCATATCTGCATTACTTCGGGAGCGTATAGGGGGCACCTAGACGAGTATTTTGATATAGGACACTTGGGGTCGCAAATCAAAATTACGACCGCTACAGCGAAATACAATTTGTGGACTGAGCGCCGGAAAGGAGGCAACCCATCTGGCAAGGCGGTCACCGCGTGGCGTGGCGGAGCGTAGCGCAGCGTGCCGAGAGCAGGGCGGGTCTGGCGAGCCGACCGGCGACCCGGACCCGGCCGGCCCCGCCGGCTCACCCGACCCGTTGCCACCGCACGGGTCGGGTCGGGCCGAGCGAGAAGCTAACGCGTCGACAGACCCGTGGGCCTGGCCTGTGAGTGGCGGGCGGGAGATGCAAGAAGAGTTGCCTATCAGTACGGCGCTGAGGGTAAAAGTGCGACGCAATGTGCCTTCAACTTTAAATTGTAAACAGAAATCATAGCGAAGTGTGCTCTGTGTCGCTGCGGCCCGGCCGGGTCTTCGCTCGCCCACCAGCCGGGCAGCGCACAGCCAGCGCAACGGCACGGCACGGCGCTCGACCCGACAGCATACGCGCTCTCTCGCACACTCAGCGCGGCGACCCGATAGACCCGCCCACTGACGGTCTCTGTCTCTGGCCCGTGGCTCTCGGCACGCTGCGCTACGCTCCGCCACGCCACGCGGTGACCGCCTTGCCAGATGGGTTGCCTCCTTTCCGGCGCTCAGTCCACAAATTGTATTTCGCTGTAGCGGTCGTAATTTTGATTTGCGACCCCAAGTGTCCTATATCAAAATACTCGTCTAGGTGCCCCCTATACGCTCCCGAAGTAATGCAGATATGAACATTTACACCCTGTATATAGGCCGCCCGGCCCTACCGCGCGCCGCGCCCGCGCCACCGTTGCGTCCACGCGCAGCTACGGGCGGCCACGCTTCCCAGCCCGTAGCTAATGAACGGTTGGGTTTAGGTGGGTAGTGTAAGCGAGCCGATTTTAGCACGGAGTTCAGGCTTTCTGTTGGTATACATATATTAACGATCCGAGGATTCTAGAGCGATCTAGAGCGCCCAATGGGCGGCCGACCGGTCACGCGTTACCCTTTGTCAAGCCGTAGTTCGTGAACGGTTGGTTTTAAATGGTGGGTGTAAGCGAGGCGATTTAAGTACAATGTCTAAGCTTTTCGGCGGTACACGTATCTTTCTGATCCGATCAACCTAGAGCGATCTAGAGCACCCAACATGTGTGCCCGAGAACGGCGCGAGGGGCGCGCATCGGCGCATCGGCCTGCAGCGGCGGGGCTCTCCAGGGCGGCAACAGCGCCTTCGCCTCCCCCTCCTCCCTCCAGCCCCCCTCACCCTCCCGCAGCATCTCCTGCCCCGCGCCCCGCAGACCGATAGGCAGGTAGTGCAGAGCGTCGCGCCGGACGTGTCGGAGCGTGCACGCGAAGTTGCCGCGCGCCAGCCGGACGATCAGCCTGGGAGGTAGGCAGTCGCCACCGCAATACCCGATGGGTGGCCTACCCTCCAGGCGCTGACCGCCACGCGCCGGTCTCTGCTCCCAAGGGTCCCACGATTCCAGACCAATACCTAGGCTTTCTGGCGACAAGCGAGATCGAAAGTGCAGTAGGGCCAGCAGCATGTAGAGCGGATCTCGCAGACGGCATGCGGGCGGGTTGGCGCTGGGCCGCTCATCTTCCCTCGCAACGCTCCTCTGTGGCCACGTGGGTAGCATGCGGCGTCGGGTTCGATTCTCGGTCATTCCGCCGCGACGATTTTGTGTTTCTTTTACAAGCCGACGTCAAGAGCAAAAATCAAGAGAAAAATCAAGTAATGCTCTGGCATACCAACTAGAACGGCCTTTTGTCTCCAGGAGGTGCCACACTCACGGCCACCCTCTTTGGACACAGACACCCTAACTTGCGACGGGGCGGGAAAACGGCGTAAGAGGGCGTTAAAAAAACACCGTCAAAGAGGTCCAATGGAGGTAACTCTTCATCTGCCATAGTTAAGGGTGTGCAATCGTCCTTTTTTTTTATTTCATAAATGGATAGTTTTGAATGCGCTAAATCTAATGGTATGTGTCTGTCCCTCCTAGCCCGTCTAGTTTTTGCTCTAGAACCGTCCAAACATTCGTTTTTTCCCC
>CM049595.1:13170760-13213329 GCA_026979955.1 Megalurothrips usitatus | reverse complement strand
CTGCACGTCGTCTGCACGTCGTCTGCCGCTCCGGTCCGCCACGCCACGGGTCTCACCCGGGTGCGGCTCCAGCGCCCTGTGGCCCCGGCCGGACGGCGGCCAGCTCTACTACTACTACAATAACAATTAGGCTCTCTGCCGGCCGGCGCCGGCGGTCCTCCCCTTCCCCTTGCTCGCCATGCCCACTGTCATACCCCGAACCCCCACTACGACGTCACCGCCACCGCCCCCGTTCTACGCGCAGAACACCAAGTCGAAGCGCCTTGTTTACCTGGCCTCTCACTGCCATTTGGACAAATGACGCAAGATCTATCAGGAAGAAGAAATGCGATTATCGATTAGTTCCCTCTGCTTCGAGTTTCGAGCTGTCGATTAAAAATTTCTGGTGGGGCACCGGTTCGAAGCCAGACCAGCCCACTTCACCTCATCCGTACCAGCCTGCACTTCGTTTCGTTCTCCAGTGCCAAGTCGTGATAGTACCGGACACTGATTGCACGGCGTCGACATCAACACCATTTGATTCGTTGACTTCGCCATCACCGACCGGCGGTGACGACAGTTGGGGCGACGGCGACGAGGCCGACGGTGGTACAGGCAGACAAGGCGGTGGTGACAATGTTCAGAAGACTCCCCCTCCTTCGGGATCGGGAAAGAAGCGCGGCCGTCCTGCGCAAGACGGAGATGATGACTTTGCCCACCCCGTCCACAAGGTCTACTCGTTTGACAAGGAGCATGAGCAGTACCCAGGGTTGTTAACGCTAATTTAAAATTTTAGCGCGCTAATGCTAAGCCGCTTACGAAAACTGGTTAGCGTAGCGCGCTAACACTGTAAAAATTTTCTTCGTTGAATAACGAGAAAGTAACGAGTAAATTTAAAGGCGAACTTACCCGTTATTTTACGAAAGATCATTTAAAAAATTTATCGTCATTTTCTCGTTAAAGTACAAAAAACGGAGGGTTTTTAAAATACTCCCTGAAAATTAAAAAAAAAAAAAAACAGGAACAGCATTTCTATTTTGTGTAAGGTCCCAAGATAAGTCCAGATAGTTGCCTGGGAACCCAGTCTGTGCAAGGATGGACTGGGCACGCCAAAAGTGTATGTGTACATCTTCCGTGACATTTATAAAAGAAAAAGCATAAAATCCTTACTGTATACAAGCCGTAGCCATGTATTTCGAACACAAGTATCAAAAGAAGTTTCTCGCATACAAAAGTTACACTGAAAATAAGCTCGATATTGACTTGAAATGATGGTATCTCATTTTGCATCCATAGCAGCGAAACACATAAAGAAATGTGAGTGATGTTGCTGATCGTACTCCAGCTAACTCTGCAAACAAACCCAACAAAATGTCTGAGATAAAGAAAATCAGAGGCAATTATTGGAGGAAGATTGTTACCTATACCAGATTACATGAAATCCATTGCGGAAACATTCTCAACAAGGAGTAAAACGCTCCCACCCCCTTCCCAACTTGCTTCTCCTCCTTGGTAGATGGAGCGCCTGTGATGGTAGGCAATCTTGGAGGCTGGCGGACACGGCTGTGCAGTGGGCGGCCTACCCTCGACATGGCTGGCGCCAGAGTGCACCCCCGGCGTGCTCAGTTTGTCTCTCCGCCGAGGCCGCCGTTGACGGTCATGCTGCGCGCGACCTCCGCCTCGTGTGTGTGGGAGGGGGGAAGGGGGGATGCCGACGGTGCGGCATCCGGCCCTCGAAGACAGCCGTCGTGCAGGAGGATGATGCGATGAGTGTGCGCACTGTAAAACAGACAGAAACCGTACGGCGGGTGCACCAAAGGCTCACCCCTGAACACGACGCGTCGACTACCCTCGCGCCCACGACGGTGGCCGCCGTCACCCAGATCATGTCGCTGTACCTCCTCAAGGTGTCACCTACCTCGACGTCCAAGAGGTGGCCGCGAGTGCGCCGGCTGCGCCAGTCCCTTGGTGGGGGCCGAGTGCTACGCGAAGTGGCCATGGCGGCGGCAGATGTCCACAGGCACCGTGGGCCTGCTCAGCTTCCTCGAGTGTGCTGGGGCCCCCTCGCCGCCAGCTTTCTGCCCATGGCGTCCTCGCTGGTTCACTGAGGAGGCCTGGCGTCGCCGTCGACAGGGTCGCCGTTGACGACGCCTGCTTAGCTGTGGGCAAGAGAATGCATGTAAACTGACATGGAGGGTCGGACCGCCAGGACGGCCGTGTAGGAGGCGGCTGCAGCACACCTCCACGTGCGTGGATCCAGGGGTGGGGGTGGGGGAGGGGGCAAAGGGGAATGTCGCCGGTCTCCCTCCGGCCGCTTTTGGACCCGCGCCCGCACCTCCACCGTCCTTACCTGCGAGAAGGCCCCCGCAACTGCTTTGTGATGGAGCGGCAGTGGCCGAGCGCGGACGCCCGGCAGGAGCCCGCTGACGAGGAGCAGGGACAGTAGTACAGGAGGGTGCTGTCAGCAGCGACGCGGGCCCGCGCTCGAGGAGGCCGTCTGCCTGTGACGCCGCCGCTGGCCAGCGTCTGCTCGAACGCAGTGACCCAAGGTTGCTCGCCTGGCCAGCTCCGTGAGGTCCCCGTTGGTGTCTTGGAGGTGGTGCCCGGGTGTCGTGCCCTTGCGAGCGGGTCGTCGAGGAGGTGCTGCTCCACGGTGATCTCGGTGACAAACTGGCAGCACAGGCGGCCCCGGCCCGCCGCCACCAGCCGCCACCGCCGCCGCCACCACAAGCACGGCCTGGGCCTGCATGGCCTTCTCCCCGTCACCTCCGCGCACCATGCTCGGCAGGGGAGGAGCGCAACTGCAACACGGAGCACTGCAGCAAAGACAATGCTAGGAGTCCTGTGCAAAGCCTGACTCTGAGCCAACAGTTAAAAAGAAGCCAATGTATAGAGATTTATACCACCAGCAACAAAAATATATGAATGAGTATCACTAATCACCTTTTCTAAAATAAATAATTTGTCGTTGTTGTTGAATAAAAACTATTACTTCTGTAAGAATACTAATATAATACTTACTTAACTGATAGTGGAAGATAAACCAAGAGAAACACACACACACACACACACACACACACAGAAACTGCCTATTTGAGAATGATCGTCACCAGATCAATACGAAAGTTAGTGCTCAAAGTGTTCACTTTTAGATGGCTGCAGCAGAGACCTAAAACATAAATTAAGTTTTAACTATACTGGGTAATTTGAATAATCCTTATTTGTTAAAGAAAAAATAAGAGTTCAAGAAAGGACTTGTAACACACCTTGTTTTCAGAGAGATGTCAAAACTCCATAAATGTTGAGCAGGTAACAATCGTTCATACACTGTCCAGTGATCAAGACACTGAATTAAAATCTCATGCATTGCATGGTCAAAATAATAAAACTAATAATACAGTTATTATCTTCATGCTAATTCACATATAGCTTTTAGCCATTTTAGTTGAGATCCTTGGATATCAAAGGAAAGTAAAGAATTGTCAACCCACACAATACATGTTAAAATGGAATACCTGTATAACACATCCATCAGACACATTTACAGGCATGCAGGCAGAATTTATGTGGACCAGGGCAGAATTTATGTGTCTCCAAACAACAGTTAAACTGCTATTCACTGCCATTACTCCAATCTCCATTTAACCATAAAAAAAAGCAGCAGCAGAAGACATCTGAAACAAACATAGGTTATAATCAGTACAGTCTGCAGCTCGTTATAAGTTTTGCATGACTAGTTATGGCTTTGCAGCATCGAGAGTTGTGCTGGTAATAATATTGTCCGTCGTGCATTATTTGGCTCTAATAATCGGAACAAAATTGCCCTTAAGCATTTAGTGTGTAGAACCAAATAGTGACCAATAATTAAAAGAAAAATAGTCGGCTTTGCCTTCTTGTTTATCTAAATTTGTGAAGTCCCCTCAGAAAACTATCATAGTAAGATTTAAAATAGCTGAGTGTATACATACCTCGACACCATTGTTTACACATATCCGAATCAGCCAACTCGGTAGACAGAAAACTGTGACAAGCTACTTCACGACATGTCTGGGGAACAAAAATATCAAAGAAATGGTAGGTAGGTGTAGCAAAGGTTTCACTATATCCCGAATGAAAACTTACTTGGATTTCACGCATATCAACCACAAATTGCAAATGTTAAACAATCATACAATCATTTCATCTTAGCAAAGCATGGTGTTTGAAACCATTATTTTTATAAATCTGTTTGGAGATCTAATGAAACTTTCTCTTTGTCCTGTTTAATTTAAGTCAACTCACAGATGGAGAACAAAGTTAATGTACAGAACGCTCCCAGAGAACCTAAACAAAAATAAAAATAAATGGACAAATCAATTAGTCAAACACAAAAGTTAGGTTATTGTACAAAGACCTCTCGCCGTTTCCTGAGGAAAAGCCGGGGCGCATAAGTGCCTTCACATTACTGTACTCAGCAAGTTGAAGGTTAAAAAGCGTCACAGCTTTGATTCAAGAACAGAAACAAGATGTCACACGATGTTGTAGTACACTGCTTACCATCCCCAAGACCTTTGAGAAGGCCGAAAGGGTTAGCTCTCAAGTCTTCCGCACAAAAATCCGAACTGAGAATTAAATTTTTTGTGCAAAAACACATTGTGTGAACTGAAGTTGATCAACATATCCAGAACTTTCGGGCGATGGATAGCAGACGATTTATTGGTCTTGCACGCTGCAGAGATGAATGCACAGGGCGGCGCGGCGGGCGCCAGTGCGCGCCCGCCACCGAACACACAAGGCAGAGGCCCTTCGGAAACACGAATCGAACCAGAAGATGCACACATGTCAGGTCAGCCTAGGCACTGGATTGTTATGTTTTGATGAAACAGAAGGCGATGCCTCGCCTGTTCTTCTTCTTGTTCTTTTTGTATTGCCTGCTTGATCCGGCTTCCGGAATAAAACGTCAGTCTGTTACAACCCGCCTCTGGAGTACAATATTAATTATCCGCCCACATCCACACGCCGATTCCGTGTTTGCGAGCACTTCGTGCCGTACACGAAGTTGGGACGGGCGACTGTTAAGTTTCGCGGACTAAACAACATTTCATTGGCGACGAGGAGTTTCGAAACCGCGCACCGACCGTGACTTCCCCGGGACCGGCCCTGACGGTCAAGTCAACATGGCAGCAAACCATGTGCTGGCCCTACAGACAATCGGGTCCATGGACTCGTTTGATCCGTCAGACGCATCGGAAACCTTCACCCAGTGGTTTGCACGCTTTGAACTGTTTTGCCAAGCTAATTTGGTCGCGCCAGAACCTACGGAAGAAGGACCTAACGGCGAACAAGTCATCCGTCGAGCGACCAACCGGCGTCGAAGCTTGTTCCTCACGTGCTTGGGAAAAAGAGCTTATGGTCTTCTGCACAACGTTGCGCTGCCAGCGGCACCCCAGGATTACACAATCCCCGAATTGTGCTCGGTTCTGCGGGAACAATTTGAACATCCAGGACTTGTGGAGGCAAATGGTCTCGCAGAAAAAGGTGTTGATACAGCAAAAAGGGCACTGAAGAAAATGATTGACGACAAAGTAAACCCTGAACCAGGCGGTAGTGAGGCAATGTATAAGGTTAATGTAACGCTAAGCAAGTTCTTGTTTAATTACAGGAACACCCCAAATTCTGTAGATCTAAAGACTCCAAATGAACTGTTATTGTCATACAAACCTAGGACCTTACTGTCACAATTGTATCCTAACTCTTCTGCTTCAACCTCACACTTCAGGGAAGGTGAAACGGTTTATGTAAAGTTCTCGAAAAGATCTCCTCCTGTACCTGCTACCATTGTCAGGCCAAAAGGCCCCAACACTTATGTAATTTCGGTTGGAGGTGTCGTCAAGGAGGCCCCCCACAACCAGTTGGTTCGAGGAACTATGTTGTAGAAGTTTCTTGTAAACTGTGCCGTTTAAATGTCGCGTCTTCTGCTACCCGGCTTTTGTTTATTTGTGGAGGGTGGATGTTATGTTTTGATGAAACAGAAGGCGGTGCCTCGCCTGTTCTTCTTCTTGTTCTTTTTGTATTGCCTGCTTGATCCGGCTTCCGGAATAAAACGTCAGTCTGTTACAACCCGCCTCTGGAGTACAATATTAATTATCCGCCCACATCCACACGCCGATTCCGTGTTTGCGAGCACTTCGTGCCGTACACGAAGTTGGGACGGGCGACTGTTAAGTTTCGCGGACTAAACAACATTTCATGGATCAAACCTACGAATGCATCTTTATGTTAGAAAATCACCCCGCCCCCTATTCATTGGTTCCATATTTCTCATACCATACTACCCCCCCCCCCCCTCACCCCGCGCTTGTTTTGTTTACTTGTCTGCTAGTTTTGATGTTTTGTTCCGGTCGTGCAAAGCTAGAATTGCTGTTGAAAGTTTTATGGTCATGTGATCTGATAGGGAAATCCTTCTACTTGGTGTTGTATTGAGTGCTGAGTTTGCAGGCATTGTTTATCCAAGCTTAGCTTACCTACAATACAATCGAATCCACAACAAATTAGTTCACACACCATCGCATGGCTCTTATGGAATACTTTGAGAATTGGCTTTGCCATCCCTTAGCTTCATATCTGACGGGGAGTGCCCTATTTTAGAAAACCCAAATATTAATTTGTCGTTGTAGTCTTAGTTAGTGCTAAAGGTGTGCCGATGATGGAATTTCTTTTACTTGAAGATTCAAATTACAAAACTATTCTGGTCTTCCTACTATTAGCAGTTACAGAAAAGCTGGGTTAAGTTCTGAAGTGAGCTGCTTTCTTTCAAACTAAAAGCAATCATTTGGAGGACACAAAATTGTGGCGTGAAAAGACCACCATATTGCATTTTAAAAAACAGTGAAGTATTAGTAAACTTACGAATTGGTCGTTAAATTATGGCAATCCTGTTTTTAAAATTAATGAACTATTCGTTAGGTTACAAGAAATTCTCGTAACTACCAGGAATGAGGACTCTCGTTAATTGTTCGTATAGGACTGACTCATTATTTTACGAAGAAATTTTTACAGTGAACGCTAACGCCCTTCAAGAAAAGTTAGCGCGCTAACGCTAAATTAACGAGTTAGCGCCGCTAACGCTAACCATTTTTTCAAAAAACCTTAAAATTAATGTTGAGGTCGTGCCTTCACTGTCGGAAATATTTTGACAGGTCATGGGATTATATTTTAAAAAAATGTTGATGCACATGCTGTGTAAATTAAAATGATTACTAGTCAAACTTATTTTAATACAAAAGACCAGTAATTGGACTAGTACAGAGGTGAGGATGAACATATTTCAAACAGGATCACAAATAATTAATCAATGACAATTAATCTATCTTGCTCCAATAGCTAGCATTGACACTTAAAAGAACTTCCTTGAGGAGGGTATCATCCCCCTGCATATTTCGAAGTGCAGTAAGTGACAGTCCAACACGAGAAAAAAGCGCTCCACCATCGCACTTGAAGGCAGAGCCGTGTTGAACTTGAGAAATAAATATGCCATTCTAGGAAATGCTCGTTTCCCATCTGGTCCCTTGGCATAACAAGCCGCCACTGTCCACAAACGGTTCACTGTGCTCAGAAAGCGTTCCAGCTTATTCTTAGCACTCTCTGAATCGGCGGAGACACCGGAGGTCCCTGCCACAGCCGCAAAGCCGAAAAACTCTTCTTCGGCGGACAGCAAGACCTCGCTGTCAGTGTCAACGGCCACCGTCGGGGGGTCGTCCTCATCGGCGGACACGGACATTCCGCCTTCACCTTCGCCGTCTCGGCTCACGGGAGAGACACCGGAAGCCGCGGTCTGTTAAAAAGAGCATAAGTGAATTAATATTATATATTAGAAAAAACTGTCATAAAATGGCCGACGACGTACCTCAATAGCATTTGGTGATAGTCGAAAGCTCAGCAAGTAGGGCGTCTTTAAGCTCACGCCTGGCTTTCTCCTTCTACCCAGTCTAACTTGAAGCACGGCAGCAAACACGCCGCCAGCTCCACATCGCGGTCTGTCAGGTACCGATCGATCAAACAGCCGCGCCCCCCTAATTGCGGAGAGTAGAGTGCGCGCCAGGACGTCGCAGTACTTTAAGGGCCTTTTTTTTCCCAATCTTCTCTGCGGAGCTGCAGGTTCTTTTCCAGGATGAGCACAGTTGGGATTGAGTACCCGATGTACATTTCCTTGTCCCGTTGCAAAACGTCGAGGGCGAAGGCGCCGGGCTGCATGACCCATGCCCTTTCCTGTAGGAACCTCAACTCTGATGTCAAGTCGTTACTTGTGTTGCCCGGCATTGCACTGCTGTTGGAGGTTCTTATGGCGACTCCGACTAGCCTGACGACAAACACACCTAACGGCTGAGTGTAGCTTCAGACGGGGGGATCAAGGCTTTGGTTGAGGTAGAGACTCGATTTTGGGTATGGAAACCACCAAGTACTCACTTCCGAATGCTATTCGTCCGAAGGCCGTGACACGTCTGCCGGCGCGTCGCTAGGCGCGTCGCGGCTCGGGCTCGGCCGCTCGCCGCTAACGCTAGCTCAGCACATCGTCAGTTCGTCTTTCCGAGCCCGCGCTGGTTTGAACGCCAGCGCCTCCCTGACATCCTCCCCCTCTGGGAGAAGAACGTCCCGTCCTTATGCTCAAACTAAGGGTCGAAAAGTCGAAATGACGATTTCAATTTAAACATTAGGCAGATAACAATTTGGATGACTCTACTGTAATTTATTTAAATTCACGCAAAATTTTGATTTCTCATTGTCCTTGTTGGCTTCCGTTTATTGATAAGAAAATCTTTTTTTTTTTCAAAAAATCCTTACAAATCTAAGATCTTAGGACTACTTTCATAATCTAGATTTTCCCCCGGATTCCTGCACTAATTTTGAATTTATAAAACTTAGTAGCACCGAATTTTCAGTTAATCCAAAAGTTATAGTCCAGTTGAACGCTTTAGTCTTCTTTCTTCTATCTCCCCGGGGTGCGGAGAGAAATGTCCTCATTTCCTTGCCGCAGTAGAGCCTCGCTCTGGTCAGGTCCTCCGTGTACAGAAGCGGATCCGCCGCCCCGCACTTTTCTCGGGCCGCCACCTCCACACGAGCGGTCGCCTCGGGGTTCAGACGTGACCCGTCGTTAGCGCCCCGGTCAATCAGCGGTTGTCAAGACATGATTTTCCCGGTTCGTGCTTCCGTGACGGAACCCTGGTCGTACGGGTGACAAATCGACGGATGTTGATGTTACGCGAGAAGCAAACGCCAGCCTCCTTACGGACTCGGCATGCTCACGCGGGACTCGAACCAGGAGTCCAGGTCACGCACTCAGGCTCAGCTGATGGAAGCGCTGACGCCAGCGTGTTGGCCGGCAGCGGCACGGCGCGCGGTGTTGCGAGCGCTCCAGCCGTGCGGCTGCGGCACAGGGTGACGAGACGCGGTGCGGGCCTGGTGTGACCCGAACGTGGTCAGCGACCCAGGGTCAGGGTGCTGGCTGACTGCAAGCTCTCGCAGGGATGGTTGCGAAGAAGGAAGCGGCTCCGAGGCGGGCTGGTTGACAGCTGCCCGCTCGGGTCAGTGCTCGCGCCGGAGCTGTGGTGACACGCTCCGCGGCGGGAGTCGGACAGGCGCTGACCGTGCAGATGTTGCCTCGCGATGGGCGCGCGCGATGTCCAGCTGTAGTGCGTGCGAGTGTCGCTGCACGGCGGTAGGTGGCAGCACCTCACGGCGAGCGCGCCTCGAGCGCTGCATCCCGCACAACGCACGCGTATCGCGGGTCGGGTAGTTTCTGCCGGAGCAGATGGTCCCCAGACGTAAGGCCGATAGCGCGTTTTCCTTGGTGGTAGGATGGGATGGGAAAGGGAAAGACGCCTTACAAATTACTTTGAATTCTACCTACCTAGCCCCAAAATTCTTAAATTAACTTACAGAAAAATTAGCCTAACTTAGAGATAGAAAAAATTAAGACTAACTTAACGCAAGTGATTAATTCTAGCCGAGGAAGCAGCACAAATCTGATGCCTGTATGGTATTCAGTTTACGGCAAGGAGAGGGCACATGCCTCTCCTGATAGCAAGTTAGACCTCACAGCCATCAACATGAGTCCTAACAAATTGTCACCTGGCCTACGCCAGTGGCGATCACAGACACATGAACCAAACAAATTATCACAACTTTCATTTTCATAGATAATAAATTTATCTCCTGTTTTTTCCAGTTTTTCTGCCAAATGAGGATTTGAAGCAAATTTAGCAGCTACCAATAGTTTCACAAGATTCTTTCTTATGTCCGCCCAATTTTCTCGGATTTCAACTTCCCGAGCTCTCTCTCTGGCAATTTTATAATTTTCTGCACCTCTAATCCATTCAAAATCCTTAGAATTTGTTGCTTTTTCTGCTTCATAAGCGTGCTCAACAGATGTAAACCACTTACCACGGAAAATAAATGGACTGTAGAACGAATTAGCCAAGAAATCATATTCTTTGTGGAAATCATTAATAATTTTACAACCATTAGAAGTAAAATGATACATTGAGATTTGAATACCCGAATTTCGAAACACCTTTTGAAGAATTCGAAGTACTGCAGTTAGCTCCAAAGAGTCACGGCCACAACCGATTTTTGGAATAGCCAAAAATTTATGAGTATTTGCTAGCATATCTGTCTTTAAGGCAACGAGAGTTGTTTCCAAATTTCCGTACGTCGGTTTGTCAAAATGCAAGTCTTTGGTAACCAGATTGTAGAAAACTCTACCGTGGGACTCGACACGAATTGCATTTCCCAGTGTACATTGCTGCGTGGGTATAAGATATTTAATTCTGAAATAATCATTTATAGTCTTTGCAATACCGGCGCCCAACTTCCTGTTGGCTGAAATACAGTGAGCGATTACATTGTCCAACGGGGCATTCAGCACGTTACCATTGACATGATTGATGATTAAGCCACTCATAGGTTTGATTACATGAAGCTGCAAATCAGCTGGTCGATTAAAATATGGCCTGATATTGACAACATGGTACTCCTTTACAACTTCACTCACTTTACCAGTTTCATCTGTTTCTTTGAGGAGAACAAAATAAAATCTATCCGATTTTTTTCCAATCACTTTGTAGGGTCCAAGCCAATTAACTTTTTTCTTCGGCCATGATATGTCATCAGATTCATTTTTCACTCTAACCATTTGTCCAATAGTATAGTGTACCTCCTGCCTGCCTTTGTCATAGGCCTGTTTATGGTGAACTTGAGCTTTTTGTATCCTGGACTTTAAATCAGTTAATACTTTTGAATGGCGTTTGAGTTTGTCTGCAAGTTTCTCATCAGTATTTGGCATAAGTTGTAAGATACCTGGAGTAGTAGGATTATAACCATGAACCGCGAAAAACGGGCTGCATTTGATAGTGTCATGATAATTGACATTGTACAGGAAAGTAGCAAATTCTAAGTAAGAATCCCAGTCTTCTTCAAACTGAAGTAAAAATTGACTCAACATGTCTTTGAGCGACTTCACTGTTCTCTCACATTGACCATTACAATGTGGAACCCTTCTGAAGGCTTTATGAAAGATATCCCATTTATTGAGCATTTCTTGGAATGAAAATGAAGTGAAATAAGATGCACTATCGGTTGTATATGAGTCACACAAACCAAAATTCAAAGTATATGACTCGAGACACTCTATTGCAGTTTTTGTATCAGCTGTTTTGACAGCTCTAGTCCATGCAAATTTTGTGTAATAATCAACAATTATGCAAAAATGCTCATTTTTTCTTTTGCTTGCCTTTAACTTTCCTACGAAATCGCACGATATTTGTGAAAACATCTTGTCAGGTGGGGTAGGTGCCAAAAAACCTGGTTTATGGCGAGGATTATTTTCGGTCATCATGCAATATTGGCAACTCCTCACATACTCTTCTGCATCTTTCTGCAAAGTTCTCCACCACAGCGAAAACAAAATATTCTGAGTCAAATGCCTAGTTTTTCTATGCCCTCGGTTCTCATGAAATTCTGCTAATACATACTTTCTGCACGAACGAGGAACGACTAGTAGAAATTTAGAATCATATTCCCAGTACAGTAATCCCTCTCGAATCCTGTAATTGCTGTTCTTTGCTGTCAAAGTTTGCGATTGGACCTGTTCAATCACAGCTGTTAACTCGGGATCAGAACTCTGTAAGTCTTTGACAATTGAAGACTTATTTAGCACAAAACTCATGAGTTCAGAGTTGTCATTATTCTTATTTTTCTGATCCAGTAACTTTGCTTCTTGTTCAGCTGCCTGATCTTTAGCGAACTGCCCTCTAGTGGTAACTGCGCTCACCAGAGTATTTTGAAACCTGTCAGGGAATACCTGATCGACCATTTCGTCAACAGACAAGTGTGCTTCGTCAACAGGACTCCTCGACAGACTATCAGCATCTATGTTGGTTTTTCCAGGACGATAGCGGATTGTAAATTTAAACTGCGATAGATACAAAATGTGCTTCGCTAATACACCCTCTGGTTTAGGTGACTTTAGCAGAGACTGCAATGATTGATGATCTGTCAATACCTCTGTTTGGACGTTCCGATTTTGGACATAGCATCGAAAATTTACAAACGCAAACACTAGAGCAGAACATTCCAGATAATAGATGGGTAATTTGGTTTCCGAACTTTTCAATTTTCTGCTTACAAATCCAACTGGATGAAATCTTTTTGTCTCTCTGTCCTGCTGATAATAAGCTACACCCAATCCTTTGTACGATGCGTCAACCGTAAAACGATTGTTGGCTTGAGGATCAAAAAGACGCAATGAAGCGGGATTAGAAAGCGAAGATTTCAGTAGCTCAAAAGAATTTTGTTGCTCCTCTTCCCATTTGAATTCAACATCATTTCGCAACAGTGCTAATAATGGATAAGCTTTTTGAGAGTAATTTTGTATAAATCTCCTATTATAGCCAAAAACTCCAAGAGTACTTCTTAGCTCATCTTTATTTTTGGGAGGGACCATTTCTGTTATGGCGTTTATTCTTTTCTTTGGAATGGACACTTCTTTTCCATCAACATCAAAACCCAAAAATGTGACTTTTCTCTGAAAAAATGTACTCTTTTTGATGTTGAGCTGAATTTTGTGTTCTCTAAGTAACTCAAAATATTCTCTGAGAGTTTCTAAATGTTGATCAAAAGATTCTGTCCCAATGTGAGTATCATCAAAATAGTTCACAACTTTATTTTGTTTTTTCATTTTCATCAAAAGGTGATCCATAGCTAATGCATACAATGCAGGTGCAATACTCAAACCTTGAGGCAAAGCTTTCCACCGAAATCTAGAACCTGAAGGTGAATCAAATGCTGTAACATCCCTACAGTCTGAATGTATTTCTAACTGGGTATATCCTGAACAGTTATCAGTTACTGAATGCCAAAATTTACCCTGAAAACTATCAATCAAGTCTTGCTGATCCGGAATTGGATATTTAATATCAGTGAGCACTTTGTTTAGCTTTCTGTAATCCTGTACAAGTCGATAAGATGGATTTGACGGCGTGTGTGACTGCTTAGGAACCACCAAAATAGGTGTGCAGTACACTGATGTACAATACTCAATTAGATCTGAGTCCAAAAGTTTTTGGATGTATTTTTCTGCAAACTCTTTTTCATCGACACTCATTCTGTAATTCCTCTGGTTTACCACTTTATTTTTGTCATAGTCAAACCGAATTGGCGGATAATTGCATTTCGAAAGTTCTGAGACATCCGAGACAAAGACATCTTTGAATTCTGCAAGTAAGTTTTGGGCCTTTTCTTTTTGATCCGGTAAGAGATCTGAATTTATATTAAATTTTAAACTATTGTCCTTTTCTTTGTTATTTTGTACATTATTGAAATTTGCTTTAGTAAAGAACACATTCTCATGGTCTTCATCTACAGCTAGATTTAAACTAGATGAGAGAAGCACAGGTGTATTTCCAGTATTTGTCACCTGTATAACTTTTCTTCCACATGGCGTAAGAATGAAATCAGAGACATGAATTTTATAATTGCGGAACAAATGAGGATTTCCAATAAAGACTGTGTCTTTCTCAATTATGCCTGGAGCTATGTGTACTTTGACCCATTTAATTTTCTTAGCTGGAACTGTAACTGGTGCATTGGACCGAACGAACAAACAACCATCATGCAATTTCTCAACTTCCATATCCTGAAAAGCATCACCCTCTGTATGCATTACATTTACTGCATTCTTGTAGAACATGCCAAAGTTTAGATGTCTCCGCTGGATACGATCTCTGATGGTTACTGTCATCCTTTCATAATCAATTTTGGCTCTGCTTTTCAACAAAAATGGATTGCCTAGAATTACACTATTTGCAAGTCCTCTTACTACATAAAACTTAGTTGCAAAATTGATTCCACCAATATCAAGTTTACCATTCCAAACACCAAACGTTTTAAGGGGTTGGCCGTTTGCTGCCACTAATTTCCTGCGATTCTGTGAAATAACAGCATTAGGGAAAAGTTTGAAAAAAGTATCAGCTTGAATTGCGTTGGACGAAGCCCCTGTATCCAACAAAGCATGCTCTTCATGACTACCGAACATAACTGAAATTATGGATATTAAATCAAGTTCGTCTGAGTCCTCATTGTCTTCCTCATTACCAAATGAAGGTGAAGACACCACTGACAGTTTTGTTTGGAGTTTTGAATAATTTTCCGAATTTTCATTGATATCTATAACCCGCCTATGGGTTAACTTAGATGTAACATTTGTACTGGAATTTTGAAGCTTACTCTTTGAACTCAACTTGACAGCTTTCTTTGCTTTGGGCCTGGCCTCAGCCTGTGGTGACAGCTCACGCTTATTCGCACTCGAGTCACCGCCTTGGCTGCGCTGGTGTGCGTTCCGTCCCCTCTGCTGAGCGCGCGGAACTGAACACGCCTCGGCTTGGCACTGGTCGCCCTGCCCAGCGTCAGCGCGCGAAAATCCAAACGCGCTGGGGGAACTGTGCGATACTGTGGTCACGCGCTGGTTGTGAAACTCAGAAAATTTTATGGGCAACATACAGTCCCTACGTGACGGATTATTCCTGTCCTCCAAATAATCACAAGTGGTCATATCATTGTCACGTAACTGAAGAGCAATCAATTGTCCTGGTTTTCCCGTTCCAATTTTAGTTACGTCAGTCCTCTGAAAAATTTCTAATGGGCAATCAAATAATTCTGACACGGCAATTGCGTCACTGAAATCACCAATTCTATTCTTACTAATGGCATGTTTTCTGTACTCTGTCCTTGTACAAAATTTCTGGCCTCTAGAATTTACAGCAATTTTCTCAAATCTCTCCCAATTTTTGATAACAAATTTCCTGACCATTGCCTTAATTTCCTCAAACTCGCCTTGCCTACCAAAAATTGCATAACTTACACAACGGAAAAATGAATTTACATCGTGTACCATGGGTATAACCTCGTAGCACGGTCTGCGGTTTCGCGATTTTCTCCTGTGCCTTCCGTCAGAGTCCCTGTCACTGCTACTAGATCTACTCCTAGAGCCGTCAGAACTCCGGTCACAGTCACTCTCTTCACTGCAACTCCCTCCACTGTAACTCTCACCAGTGCTCTCACTATTGCTCTCTCTACGTCTCGGTTGACATTCCCTGCAACTGCAACAATCATCTCTTACCATTACTCTCTCACTGAATCTTACAACCTTGGTTTCTTCCCGCTCTCTTCGTTGAAACTCCCAATTATAATATTCTCTTCTCATCCATGTTCTTATCTGTTCCCAGAAAAACACGTCATGCTGACTAGTAGCATTCCTAAACCATTCTTCGGCTAATGTTCCTCTCACTGAATTTTGCATATAAATTTCTTTCTCGTCTTTGGAGCATCGCAAGTAATCTGCGCATCTTTCGAATTCAGTCAAAAATGTCTCAAAATTTTTACAATCTTTATACAAAGGAAACGGCATTTGCGGAACCGAACGAACCACTAGTGGTATATTTCCGCGATTTTCCAAATACCGAACTTCCATTTTATTTTATTTCTTTGCCGGTCCCTACAAGCGGTGTGCCCTCTGCAGCTGAATCTGCTGACGCTTGACCGTCCGCTTGCGGTTCGCTACTCAGCGCTGTCGCGGAGGTGAACGGCATCAGACCGCACGGCCACTCGCAAAAAAAAAAACTTACGAACAAAATAACCTAGCACTTACATCTACTGAATCTTATAAGCTAACGACACTTAATACACAGGGAAGACATTTAAAAAAAACACAAAGAAGGGAGAACAGTAAAAAAAAAATTCACACTTTAAAAAAAATTCAAACTCAACACACACACTTCACTTCTAAATCATTTTGCAATCGCAGCACTTTGGTACCTGCAATATTTCAGCGATTTGGTGCTCCTAAAGGTACAAACTGCAAACTGACATAGAGCTTTTTTTTTTTGACCAACGGACTACATGTACATTACATGCAAAAGACTAAGTATTAGAGTGTTTAGTTCCTACTTAATCCTAACCCACTATTGCGGCGCCTTAAAAGGAAGTGGGGAGACGGTCGGGAAGGATACTTCTTTAACGAGCCGTTCAACTCAGTTAAAGCCGTCCAGCACCTCCACCAAGTCGTTACTTGTGTTGCCCGGCATTGCACTGCTGTTGGAGGTTCTTATGGCGACTCCGACTAGCCTGACGACAAACACACCTAACGGCTGAGTGTAGCTTCAGACGGGGGGATCAAGGCTTTGGTTGAGGTAGAGACTCGATTTTGGGTATGGAAACCACCAAGTACTCACTTCCGAATGCTATTCGTCCGAAGGCCGTGACACGTCTGCCGGCGCGTCGCTAGGCGCGTCGCGGCTCGGGCTCGGCCGCTCGCCGCTAACGCTAGCTCAGCACATCGTCAGTTCGTCTTTCCGAGCCCGCGCTGGTTTGAACGCCAGCGCCTCCCTGACATGTCACCAATTTGGACAGCCCGGCCTTCTCCAAAGTGGCATTTAATTTGTCCATGTTGTTCTTGCAAAGCTCCACAATCTAGGAAAGGTTTTGCGTCGAAATCTGAGTTCCAGCGAGTGTCCCCCGGCACTCGCAAGGCGACACCCAGGCCCTCCTTGATCACGTTACCGATGACCGATTCTGTTGCCGCCACCATGACGTTAGTTTTCCCTCAGTCGAATCAAAAAGCTTTCTGTAGGTCGCGTTGATGTCCAGTGCCCCCTTTGCATCGTTCGTCCCCAGGAGGTTCATCAGGTGTGCACCGCACCGCTGGTGTTGTGGCAGACTCACGCCGTCGAGCTCCCTCCAGGTTCAGGACGGCCAAGTTCTCCTCCTCGCAGTCCTCGAGAGGCGGGTCGTCCTCGTCTTCCTGTTCTCCCTCGTTTTGCTGAAATTCTAAAAAAAAAAAAGATTTGTCGCGGTTTGATTGCATAGGGTTATTTCCCACGAACTTTTGGAAATTTAAGAAAAAGTATCATTGAAATCTCGTTGGCGCATGTCGCCGCGGTTCGCTATTCAATGTGTACATTTCCTTTAATTTCCACAATTTAAGTGCGTCGGACTACCATAGCGTTTAAAACTTCTAATGTGTTTTAACGGAGGGGTAATCGGCTCCTTTGTTTTAGCCACTTCTGACGCAAGAAGGGAGGGTAGCACTTACACTCGTTCACGTACCGTCGTGGGGGGTACGGGTGCCCTTGGGCGGCTCCAAGTCCTATTCGAAGAAAACGCATAAAAACCTAAGTAATAAAGAATAATCGCGATCTTAAAAAAGAACTGCTGTCCTATGCGGTGCGACTTTTAGCCACCGTCGAAATAGCGGCACGCCGGCGAGCGCCAAACGCTGCACGGCAATACTCCACGGCCAAGGCGCACGCGTCCCTTATGCCGTGGAGTATTGCCAGTCCGAAACGTGCACGCGCACGTGGTTCGAAGCGAGCTGCGATGACAGAAGGGCGTGTCATTTTAAATTCTACATGAGCTCATTGCGAGTCCGGCCATTTTTCGCCCTTAAAGGGTACACTTACCTGCCTGGTGTTCTGTCAGATCAGTACAAGAGAAAACCTTAAATGCCTTGATGAAGTTGGAGGCGCTGTCCGTTATGCATCGCACCAACGTCCCCTCCGGTGACGGCCTTAGCTTAAACTCCAGAAAAATGTGATTTAGGGCCTGGGCCAGACGGCCATGGCTGTGTCTTCCCTTCAGTCTCTTAAGTGCCAGGGCCACTACTTCTCTCTTCATGGTATCCTTATCTAGATAGCTGGCCACGACCCCCAGGAATTCGCGACGGAACTTCGACCACCCGTCAGCATTGCTAGATACAAAGAGGGCTCCCTCCAGACTTTTGACCACAGTAGTAATAAAATGCACGTACTGCACCATGGCATTGCCCTTGGAATTTCAAGGCCGCGAGGGCTTGAAGGTCAAGGCCGCGGTTTGTGAAGGCCATCCCTTTGCTTCGAGGCCACGGGTGTTAGAAAATTTCGAAGTTCTGAGTGTTTTTCGTTCAGGGTCACCGCGCTCAAGGCCACATTTCAAGGTCAATCTGTAAAAGGGTGCAGGTGCTGCGGAGAGTGCTTTCCGAAGTATCCCTATGCTTCAAGGCCACGTGTGCTAGAAAATTTCGAAGTTCTGAGTGATTTTTGTTCAAGGTCACCGCGCTCAAGGCCACATTTCAAGGTCACTCTGTAAAATGGTGCAGGTGCTGCGGAGAGTGCTTTCCGAAGTATCCCTATGCTTCAAGGCCACGTGTGCTAGAAAATTTCGAAGTTCTGAGTGATTTTCGTTCAAGGTCACCGCGCTCAAGGCCACATTTCAATGTCACTCTGTAAAATGGCGCAGGTGCTGCGGAGAGTGCTTTCCGAAGTATCCCTATGCTTCAAGGCCACGGGTGTTAGAAAATTTCGAAGTTCTGAGTGTTTTTCGTTCAAGGTCACCGCGCTCAAGGCCAGAGCATTTTTTTAAACACAGGGCTAGTGAAAATAAGCTTCTCCACTTGTGTGCTGGCATTGCGGCAGTTTCTGCAGCGAACTTTCACTGTAACGGATGAAAAAAAATCAGTATTTTTTGTCAGATGAAGAGTGGGAGCAGCTGGAAGTAAAAGATTTGAGGCCAGCACGGAAGGTCACTACACTTCTCCAGGCTGCTGACTTGTGCCTTGGGAAGTTTTTTGATATCTCGCAGAGCTGCAGAAATCTGACAAACAAGAGTCGCTCGAACTTGGCTACCTCTCTTGTAACATGACAGTGCAGTACAGCACAAGAGGAAAAAAGAGAGCATCGGGAGAGATTGTCTGCGCTCTTTCATTACCCAGCTTTCAATGCAGCAATCTTTCTGGACCCCCGTTATGCGTCGCTACTATCTGAGGAAGAGATTGCGGATGCCACGACTTACCTTTGTGATCTGTGGCAGAGGCTGCAGTCACTGGCAGGACCGGTGCTGGCGCCTGAAGACAATGTGGACCCAGATGATGACGTCAACATCAACTCGTCAGACTCGGACAGTGACGACGATAGTTTTAGCAGACTTTTGCAGCGGAGGAACAGGGAGAGGATGCTTGCCAGAGGGGGCTCCAGTTCTCAGTCAGATGCAGCACTGCGAAGAAGCAGAGGGAAGGCCATTTTGGATGAGTACGATAGAAATGCTGAAATCTTGCCTCAACATGAAGATGCACTGAAGTACTGGACAGACAAGCTGCTTTGTCCGCAACTTTTTGCACTTGCCACTATACAGGGTGAGTCTGGACCGGTGGTCCAAACTTCGGGAGCGTATAGCGGGCACCTAGACGAGTACTTTGATATAGGACACTTGGGGTCGGAAATGAAAATTACGAGCGCTAGAGAGAAAGGCATCCTGCGCACCGAGCGCCTGCTGGTAGGCAACCCATCCGGGACGCGGCGCAGCGCGTGGCGTGGCGCGGCGTAGTGCAGCGGCACGGCATGGCACGGCCCGGCGTTTCCCGCCACGGCACGGCATGGCACGGCCGGCCGGCCCGCCCAGGCACGGCACGGCGTGTTTCGACAGGCGAGTCAGATCGGCGCAACGCCATGTCAACATGGCTCAATTCACAAATGCGGAGTACGCGGACATGCATTTTCTGTACGGCGCAGCTGAAGGGAATGCACGAGAAGCTCAACGCTTGTACGAGGAGAGGTACCCGGACCGTCGGCAACCTGACAGAAGGGCGTTCCAGAGGTTGCACAACCGTCTAAGGGAGACGGGGCAATTGCAGGTACAGTCATTTTCAAACGCAGCCGTGCCGATCAGTTTTTGACGAGTTTCGCATTTTAACTCGGTGCATTGTCCCATCCCTTAGCCGCCGAATCACCCTGCTCGCGAACGGTTGGGTGTTGCTGTCGAGGAGGATGTGCTGCAGAGGGTGAATGAAAATCCCCGGACGAGCACGCGCCTGGTCAGCAACCAGGTGGGGTGCAGCCAGTCGGCCGTCTCCAGGATTATCCGCCGGAATAACCTCCACCCCTTCAAGCTGCAGAAGGTGCAAGAACTCCGTCCCGGGGACGACCTGCAACGGATGGAGTTCTGCACCCTCGTGACCTTGGAGGAGGAGGCCCGGCCCGGTTTCCTGCGGAGCGTCCTGGTCTCCGACGAGAAGGGGTTTTCCAGGGAGGGCACATTTAACGCCCACAACAACCACTTCTACGCCGAGGAAAACCCCCACATGCCGTTCGTCCGAGGATATCAGACCAAATTTTCAATTAACGTGTGGTGTGGCATTTTGGGGGACTTCCTGCTGGGGCCCTACATCTTGCCCCCGCGGCTCAATGCAGGCCACTACCTGGTGTTCCTGCAAGAGGTGCTGCCGGAACTGCTGGAGGAGGCTGACCCCCCTGTAAATCTGCTGGTGAACCACTGGTTCCAGCACGACGGCTGCCCGGCGCACTTCGGCCTCAACGTGAGGGCCCACTTGGACGCCGTGTACCCGGACAGGTGGATCGGCCGTGGCGGGCCTGTCCACTGGCCGCCGCGGTCCCCGGACCTAACGCCCCTTGACTTTTTCTTGTGGGGCGAAATGGAGAGGCATGTTTACGCCACGCCCGTCGAATCAGTGGAGGACTTAGTCGCGAGGGTCATCATGGCCGGCGAAGCCGTTCGACAGGACCCGGGCGTCTTCGCACGGGTACGCACCGACTGGCTGGACCGGTGCCGGCGGTGCATTGCTGCAGAAGGTGGCCACGTTGAAGTTTAGCCGAGAATTTTTTTTCTTTTATTTTCTAAAGACTTTAGGAATTTTTTGTTGTTTTTGAGAGTTTTAATTTTGTTACTGCTACAGCTGGTTGTGTGCAGATTGTGACCTTTTTTATTTTTGACTGACAGGTTGTGACCTTTTTGTTTTTGAGTGACAGTTTATGAATTAAAAGTATTCATAACCCTGCCAATGAATTCCTTGAATGAAAACGATGTGCGAGTGGGCGAAAAGGCTGTCACTTTTGAGCTGGAGTGTGCGCCGTGCCGTGCCGTGGCGGTCATCGACCGTGTCGTGGAGACATCGACCGCGTGGCAATTCACTTTCAGATCATGATTGACAATGCAGGTTGCAAAAATGAGCCGATCTGCAAAATTTCAGCCCAATCAGAGAAGAGATGCCGAGATAATAGGAGTTTCTTCATAGCCAGCCCCTGGAAAGTAGGCATCCCGCGTTTTCAAATTTTCTGGATAGTCACACCTAACAAGTGGCATGGTAAAAATGAGTCGACCTGCAAAATTTTACGTCGAAAGGACAAGAAATACCGACGTAATTCGTGTTTATTGGAATCTATCCCCTGGAAGGTAGGCAACCCGCAATATCCGACCCGCAACGCGCGTACACGCTCCGGCTATCGATCCGCATGGTAAAAATGGGTCGACCTTCAAAATTTCAGCCTGATCCGACGAGAAATACCGGAGCAATAGCGATATTGCAGAATGAGCCCCTGCAAGGTAGGCAACCGCGTACAGAGGGTGAACGCAGTGGTTCCCAGCGTGCCTCCATCTCTCAAATCAAAGGTCTGGGTATGTACTACACTTGTGCAAAACGCCATTCCTTAATCATAAAGTGCAAGGTTGTTCCGCTTAGAGCCCGGACTAAGAGCCGTTCCTCCATCCCTTTACCCTCCGTGGTGTCCGTCCCGTAGCAACGCCAGCGCTGTAGTGTCGAGCCGCGCCGCGCCGTGCTGCGTCGCTGGTCCTCCCGCCGGCCGTGCCCCCCGGACCCGCGGGGTGGGGAGGTGGAGGGGTCGGGCCGCCGCCCGACCAGTTCTTCCGTTCCGCGCGCTTCGGGTGTGGTTCGGTCCGCTACCGCTAGAGGGCGGTTCTCAGGGGAGCTGCCCGCAGGCGGCCAGCCGCAAGCAGACGACGCGAGACGCTGCTCGTCTGCTTCTGCTTGTTCGCGACTAGGGTTACTATAACGTTGTGATGCAAGAATCTCGCATCACAACACTACCTCCCCTCTTCCCTAAGAAGCGCCTCCCCATCGCGAGTGATTCCGTCCAGCAAATCAAGACGCACACTGGTGTACCGAAGTTAACCCTTGTACTATGTCAGGGGTTATGTCACCCAACAGGTGTCAGCCAAGAAAGTGTGCTTTGTGCTAGGAGCTAGCAGAAGCCCCTACGGCATGACAACTAGCGTCGTGCGACAGCAGCCCAAAACGCGGTTGTAGTCCCACCGTCGCGGGCAGTTAGTCCGCGCAGGTTATGTTGTCCATGGCCTGCCATGGTGCCAAGGCGGAGGCCGAGCGGTGGGCCGCAGCTCCAGGTGAGGTGCAGTGCCAGTGCAGACGGATCTCCATAAAGAATAACCTAAAACACAAATCCTACTAGCGCACCAAATTTGTACCTCAAAGTTTGGCTGGCTTTCAGCCGGGAAGCTATGGCCGCTTGGCGCTAGGCTGATGGCCGGATAAGACCGAATAAAACTGTGGTCATAAAAAATGTGACAAGGCTGCTTGCCAGGCAAGATTTAGTTTAAGCCAGTGAAAGTCAGATTAATAGGGCTTGCTGCCGATACTCAGTCTGCTTGCCGCAGACTGGGCCCTCTGCCATGGGGTGGTCCTCCAGGATTCGGCTATCAATCGTTTCAGGGATGTGGTTTGAATCCAGACAGTTATGCCCGGGTCGTGCCACTCAGTTCTGGTCAAGTGGGCTCGACCCTTCTGTTTGACAGACCAGAGGGGCTGTCACAGAAGCTGTGGCTTGCCTTTTTCTCTGCCTCGACTTATGTCCATAGTTGGCTTGTGTGTGTATGGGTTCCATTGCCAGCGGAAGCGACCCCATTGTTTTTGTACCAGAGAACTGGCTACCACCAATGGTCCTCATCTTCCTTCCCCTGTGTGTTTTTAGACCGTGATAATCCTGCCCCAGCACAAGTACCTCGTGCTGCAGGATTCACAACTCCAGCAACTAGAGTTTTTGATCTCAAACTGTTGGAAAGGTGACTTTGAGCGTTAGCTAACAGTAAGCTGCTAATTTTAGTGTTTGCAAAATTTTCTCTCACATGTCATTGTTTTCCCGTTGTGGCTTGGCCCAACAGTGGTCAGTCGAGCCCAGAATTCTCCATGAGTAAGTGTTGTTAACATTTCATTTTAATAATCAGCAGCGGCTGCCGATGTCCTTAAACAAAAATAAATCGAAACCGATCAACAGATCTCAATGGCTATCACTTTCGTTTGCGGGAATCAGGGTGACGAGGAAAAGAGGGACACAACACAAGTAGATGGAACATGTGGTCTGTCTTTTATTTGAAAATAAAGCTGACAGGCAGAGACAGTCAGGCGAAGCCATTAAGTAGAGCCGTCTCTTCTTCGTCCGAACCGTCTTCCTCCATGACTTGGTCTGGCAGACGGAAGGCATCCTCGAAGGAGGATGGCACCGGCTCTGGGTCCACGTTGCTGGTGTCCACGTCTATGGCGTCGGGCGCGTCCGAAGAAACCACCGGGGTGACCGTCGCTGTGGTGGCAGTCAGTGTGGCCTCTGGGGTGTCCCCCGAGGTGGCCATGGTGGCGAAGCCCGCGGCGGACTCCGTGACCTCCTGGACTTTGGGGGCAGCCGCGGCGGCTCCCCTGCCATCCTTGAATCGCCTTTGGGGGGTTTGGACAGTCCGCCCGCCGGTGTCCCCGCCGGTTGCAGTTCCCACATTTGGACCGCTTCGGGACCGCGCCAGAGTTGGCTCCTGCTCCAGTGGCTGGAGAGGGCCCTGCAGCAGCCGCGGTTCCAGCTGCTGGAACTGCAGGCTGCGCAGTCGTGGCTGGAGCGGCCGGCGTGGCGACGGTGAGGGGAACAGTTTTAGTCCCGGTGACCCCAGCAGCTAAGGTCCCAGGCACGTAGGAATTACCCCGTTTAGCGGGTGGCGGCGAGGACTGGCTGCGGGGAGCGGGCTCCGGCGGTCCACGCACCTCGATGGTCGCCTTCCCGTCGGGGCCCACGCCGATCGAGAGGGAAAGCAGCACGGGTCCTGCAGCACCCGTCTCCGCTGCAGCTGGCGTGGTAGCAGCAGGGGCTCGAGCGGCCGCAGATGGAGCTCGAACAGGGGCCTTGGCGGTGCCGCGGTGGTGGTTGCGGTCCCGGGCCCCGTCCTTCCCGGCGCTCTGCTTCGTGCGGTTAAGGCAGGAGTAGCACAGCACGCTGCCGTCCTTAGGTGGCCGCTGAGTCGGGTTCTTGCAGCGGGAGCACACAAAGGCTGCTGGCTTCTTCTCTTCGCTCTTCTGCTGGTTGGGGTTGGGTGGGCGCCTGCCCCCGGACCCCGAAGACTTGCCGTTGCTGGACATGGCTGAGTTGGGCTGGGTTGATGCGCCGCGTTCTGACTAGGAGGACAGCCTGGTGCAGAGTGCCCTGGCCCTGGGCAGCAAGGGAGAGTGAAGGCCAGCCTGGCCTTGGCGATGCGCTCGGGGCGCTCACCCCCTCCACTTCCCCTACCCTCCCTGGCCCATCCCGGCAGCCTGGCTCGCGCACCGTGCCGAAGCAGCAGGGGCCGCGGAGGGGAGGGTCGCGACAGCCGCGGTTTCTCGGAAAAGTGCCTGGCGCAGGTCGTCTGCGAGGGCCGAGAGCGGCGTCCTTGTTGTCAGGGCCCGGGGCCGGTGCGAGAGATCGCCACAGCGTCGGTTCAATTGAGATTTAAGCAAACCGCCGCGGCCGTTAATTCCTTGCACCCCCCACTCGGCCTGCACCGAGAGGCACGGGGCCGCCAGGGGGTCCTGGCCTCCCTGCCGCCGTCGCCCGCGGCGCCGGGACGGCTCGTCCAGTTTTGCCAGCCGGTCAACGTGCACGATGCTTTGCGACCGGGGCATTCGATACGGGCCGTGATGTCATTAATCATTTTGACGATGCGCCATCCTGATTCCCACGGCTGCTGCAGTTTGGGATTAATCCCGACCTTTCGCACGGGGTTAAAGAAGTACACTTCGTCCCCCGCGGCGTACGGGACAATCCGCGCGTTGCGGTCGTAACGCTCCTTCATTACCTGAGCCGCGGATCTCAGATTCCGGGCCGCCTCGTGGTGAAGGTCGCGTAGTACCTCGCGCAGGTCACTCGGGTACCCGCTTAGCACCTTCTCGAAGTCCCGCTCCGGCGGGCATGTTAGCAGGTCCGCCGGCAGGACAAGCCGGCGCCCGTACATGAGCTCCGCGGGGCAGTACTTAGATGCGGTGTGCGCAGCAGCGCGGTAGCTGAGCAAGATCAAATCGATAAAGTCGGGCCAGTCTTTCTGACCCGGCGCCACGTATTTGGCGAGCGCCTCCTTAATTAATTTAATCATGCGCTCCGCTTTGCCGTTGGCTTGCGGCCGGCCTGGGGTCGTGCGAATTTTAGAAATTTTGAAAATCTTGCAGACCTCCTCCAAAAGTTTGCTTTCGAAGGGGCGCCCCTGGTCGGTCCGTACCACCCGGCTGGCGCCGTATCGCGACCAGACCCCTTTGACAAGGGCCTTAGCGATGTGCTCGGCGTCCTGCTTTTGCATGGGTATCACCTCCGGGAAGGAGGTGAGGGCCTCCACCGCCACGAGCGCGTAGCGGTAGCCCTCGCGGGACATCGGAAATGGCCCTGCAACGTCTGCATGCCAGCGGCCGAAAACGCGGCCCTCTTGCCATACCCGGAGTGGCGCCAGGGGCGTAATTAGTCGGGCAGAGAGGGGGGGGCGATTGTGTGGCATATTGCCTACTTTCAGGAGCAGAGGCCAGGCGAAGACAGACGGACACCGTAACACAAGCGGGGCGGCTCGCTTCGCTCGCCGCCAAAAGTCCACACTTTGGGGACCAAAGGGGGGGGGGGGGGGGGGGGGGGGCGATCGCCCCCATCGCCCCCCCCCTTATTACGCCCCTGAGTGGCGCCTTGGCCCGGTGCCCCGGGCCGGACTTCTCCCGGCAAGTTTGACATGTATTTGCAGTAATCGACAATGTCCAACCTGTAATTAGGCCAGTGAAAGCGACTACGGATAAGCGCGGTCGTTTTGGCCTGCCCAAAGTGCCAGCCCGTGCCGGGCGTGTCGTGATAGAGCTGCAGGATCTGCGGCACCTTATCGCGGGGCACTACAAGCTGGTACACGTCCTTGTCCACGACGCCAGCCTCGTTCTCGAAGCGGCGGTAGAGGAGGCCGCCCCGCAGGACGAGCAAGTCGTACTGGAGGAACAACGCGTGCGTGACGTCACTCATGGCCGTCGCCTCCTCCAGACTCGGCTTCCGCCCCGCCTGGACCGCGGCCAGTATCGGGCCGATGTCGCGGTCCGCGTTTTGATGCTGGATCCACTCCGCAGGAGTGAATCCAGGAAACGGCTGCACCGAGGCGGCGCTGACGGCGGCGTTATGTGTCGCCCCGTCCCGGACCTCGACCCGGTCGCACTGAGAGCAGCCCGGTGCGCACGGCCTCACCGGGTACCGAGACAACGCGTCCGCGTGCGGAATCAGCGTTGGCCTTGTGTACACGATTTCAAAATCGTACGCCTCGAGCGTCTCGATCCAGCGAGCGAGCCGGCCCTGTGGTGACTTCAGAGTCCTGAGCCACACCAGCGGCCGGTGGTCGCTCCTGACCTTGAAGTGCGCCCCCGCCACATAGTGGTGCCAGGTCCTGACGGCCTCCATGATGGCGAGGAGCTCGCGCTGCGTAATGCAATAATTGCGCTGCGCGCGGTTCAAGATCTTGCCGTGGTAGGCCAGCGTGCGCTCGACGCTGTCCTGCACCTGCGCCATGGTCATGCCAACCGCCCAGTTGCTGGCGTCGGTCGAGATAATGACCTCGCCGCCGTCGGGGTCAAACAGGCCTAACACAGGGGCTGTGATAAGGGCCTGCTTGAGTGCCTCGAACGCCGCGGCGGCCTCGGGTGTCCAATCGAATCGGACCCCCTTAGCTGTGAGCCGGTGCAGAGGGGGCGCGACCCCGGAGAAATTAGGTACGAATTTTCCATAGAACTGGCACAGCCCTAGGAAGCTCTTTACCTCGTGCACGTTGTGCGGCACGGGCCAGTCCCTGACCACTCGGATTTTCTCCTCGTCGGTGTGAATGCCGTCCGGCGTCCACTTGTGGCCCAAGACGCTTAAACGCGTCGTAACTAAGTGACACTTAGAAGGCTTGGCTTTTAGATTAGCCTGCCGCAGGCGCATAAAAACTATTTTTATGTTGCCTAAAATGTCATCAAAGTCCCGGCCGCCAAAAATGATGTCGTCCATCATAGGCGTCAACGGGATGGGAGCCAGCACGAGCTCCAGAAGGTGCTGGAAGCGCGCCGGACCCCCCGCCGCGCCGAACAACAGCGTGTTGTACTCGACGTGTCCGACTCCGGGCACCGAGATGGCTGTCTTGTGGCGGTCCTTGGGGTCGATTACCATGGAGTGGAAGCCCCACACCAAGTCAATGCTGCCGGCAAGCTTCTTGCCCTGCAGGGACTCGAGTATGGACCCCACCCACGGCAGCGGGTACTGCGGTACCCGCGTCGCCCGGTTGACGCCGCGCATGTCCGTGCACGCCCTTATTTTGCCGTCTTTCTTTTTGACGATGACAAGGGGGCTGTTCCACTCCGACCGCGACCGCCGGACGATGCCCTGCCTCAGGTAGCCGGCAAAGATCTCCTTCACCTGCTCCCGGTAGTGCACGGGCACCGGCCGCACCGGCTGTCGCACCGGGGGGTGGTCCCCCGTATCGATTTCGAACAGCACCCAGTCGCAGTTCCCCATCTCCCCCTCTAGCGAGAAAACGTCGGAGTACTCTCGGACGAGGGCCGCGAGGCGCGCCCTGTCCTCCTCCAAGATGCCGTCGCACTTGTCGACCACCTCCTGCAACGGGGCCGGGAGCGGCTCGCCGTCGGCTAGGGTGGACCGGGGGGGCGTCTCCACTATTTCGGTGGTGTAGGGGTACCTGCAGTTGCTGCTGCCTTGCGGCTGTACCGAGCCTGCCAGCACGCTGACAATTTCATAGCTCAATACGACCTCCGCCACCACGGCGTTCCTGGGCACAACCGCGTCGCACTTCCCAACATTCAGAAGCTGAACTTGGGCTCGGCGCACATCGTACGTGCCCAGGCCAACCATGACCGTGTCTGGCACACGCGAGGGGTTGATAACTCCCAGTTTGGGTGTACACACGATTACCAAGGGGTAGTGACTACCGGTGATTACGAGGGATTACGAGCGATTACCGGTGATTACCAATGATTACCGGTGATTACCAATGATTACCGCGGATTACCAATGATTACCGCGGATTACCAGTGATTACCGGATGATTACCAGTGATTACCGGATGATTACCAGTGATTACCGGATGATTACCAGTGATACCGGATGATTACCAGTGATTACCGGATGATTACCAGTGATTACCGGATGATTACCAAAGATTACCATTGATTACCGTTTGATTACCGTCGATTACAAGAAAATTTGTCCGATTCTGTAATATAATACCTCTCTGGCGTTGGTACCGTTCGGTTTTGATTTTAGCAGCCTATGATCCCTAAAAAGCAAAAACGTAGCTCGTCGCGCTAAGCGACAGTGTGCCGTAAAGGGTAGGCAGCCCACCCTAAACGCCGCCACCGAGCCAGCCATGGCATTGGGCGGGTCCGGGTCTAGGCTGGTCTGGGCGCTCGGTGCAGGGTTGGACTCGGTTGGACTGGCCACCTAAGGCCCCCCCCCTCCCCCTTAAGGGCATAGGAGGCTTTTCGAAGAACAGTTTCCAACAACATTTTTGCTTCTGAAACAAAGGAGTCGAGTGCCTACCCCTTACCAAGGAGTGGTTACATTCCACTCAATTGGTCGGGTAGCTGTCATGTTTCAATTTAGTTCTCTGAGATTGTTCACGCATTTATCAAATTGTAGTGCTGGGGGCAAGGGCAGGTACCTTGTCAACCAGATAAATTGATTGGCAGCCCCC
Organism: Megalurothrips usitatus; assembly: GCA_026979955.1. Taxonomy (NCBI): domain Eukaryota; kingdom Metazoa; phylum Arthropoda; class Insecta; order Thysanoptera; family Thripidae; genus Megalurothrips; species Megalurothrips usitatus. Next base: position 13,184,037 of record CM049595.1, on the reverse strand, counting down.
TTCATTAGTTCAATTGGTCTCCAACCTCTTACTAGGTGCATATCTTTTGGGAAGGGCCCCAGCCCGGCCCGGGGCCCCGGCGGCGATTGGCGAATCGCCGCCCTGGCAAGTCCGAGCCTTGCTCGGTGTGCGAGGGAACGCAAAGCTATGCTAAAGCTACCGCACCATCAGCAGACCGCTGCTCAGCTGTCCGGGCAAGTAGAGGACTCCACGGGTGATTTTTCGGCAGCCGGGACAGGTCTCTGCCCCCTCCCCCCTTTTCCCCTCTCTCCTTGTCTTCGAACCAGTGTTCATAACCCTGCTTAATCTTGTGTAGATCAGTGTGTTCCATCCCGTCAGCTAGATTCGAAGCTCTCTAACTAACAATTTGTTTAGGACCAGCATTGCATTCACCGCCGCCATTTAATAAATTGAGTTTTTCTCACTGCACAAATATGCTTATTCAGTGACCCAATCAGAACAAAGCCTTTGAAACCACCATTGTGTACCTTTAAGATGTTTCAGAAACCCAACAAAAAGTTGAGCATGGTAATAGAAGGCCCAGACGTAACAGTCAGCTAGTCATCGCTTTCAGTATTTTGTAAAACAAAAAGAACAAAACAAGTAATAAGCAAAATTAACATTTAATCACCCGTAAAAACAAAATACACACATTTTTGGACACAGGAAACATAAAATGTTAAATGGTTTAATCCACAAAGGACAATAAAGTCATGCACAAAAATGTATTAAGCATCATTAAAAAAACAGAACACAGCCAAATAAAATAAATTTTGTAGAAGCATAAACTTTGACCACCATAAAATGCAAGAAACAAAATTTCTGTACAAGCAGAGCATTAGTTTTAAAAACTATTCTCAAGCTGTACTCATTAATAACAGACATTAGTTATAGCTCGTCAAAAGAATTAAAGCACACAAGCTTCTGAAAAGAATCACTCTGGTTAGAGTTGGTGAAAAGAAATTCAAACAGACGAGTATATAAAAAAATCAACTATAACTATAGACAAACTAGACACAGCTCACACAATAATCTAGCACATTCCCTTGAACTATTAATATGTGGCACAACGAAACCACATCAACACTAAATAGGCATCAGTCTTGCCATCCATAAACTGGACAAATTTATCAAAAGAACATTTCTTTCATAAATGAAATTCTAAAAGTCCACGTCACAACCAAGCGACAGATCAGACTAGCATCATGGTGAAAATGGAATAGCGCGTGCAAGAACCAATATAACTTCTGTACAAGCAGAGCATTAGTCTTAGAATCTATTCTCAAGCAGGACTCACTAGTAACAGATTTAAGTTGTAGCTGGTCAAAACAATTTGAGCACACAAGCTTATGAATGAAGTCACTCAGAAAACATTAATGATACTGGTAGACAAACCAGACACAGCTTACACAAACTAATCTATCACATTCCCTTGAACTAATAATGTGTGGCACAACAAAACCACATCAACACTAAATAGGCATCAGTCTTGCCATGCATAAACTGGACAAAATTATCACAAGAACATTTCTTTCATAAATGAAATTCTAAAAGTCCACGTCACAACCAAGCGACAGATCAGACTAGCATCATGGTAAACATGGAATGGCTTGTGTAAGAAACAAAATAACTTCTGTACAAGCAGAGCATTAGTCTTAAAATCTATTCTCAAGCAGGACTCACTAGTAACAGATTTAAGTTGTAGGTGGTCAAAACAATTTGAGCACACAAGCTTATGAATGAAGTCACTCAGAAAACATTATTGATACTGGTAGACAAACCAGACACAGCTTACACAAACTAATCTATCACATTCCCTTGAACTAATAATGTGGGGCACAACCAAACCACATGAACACTAAATAGGCATCAGTCTTGCCATCCATAAACTGGACAAAATTATCACAAGAACATTTCTTTCATAAATGAAATTTTAAATGTCCACGTCACAACCAAGAGACAGATCAGACTAGCATCACGGTAAACATGGAATAGCACGTGTAAGAAACAAAATAACTTCTGTAAAAGCAGAGCATTAGTCTTAAAATCTATTCTCAAGCAGGACTCACTAGTAACAGATTTAAGTTGTAGGTGGTCAAAACAATTTGAGCACACAAGCTTATGAATGAAGTCACTCAGAAAACATTAATGAAACTGGTAGACAAACCAGACACAGCTTACACAAACTAATCTATCACATTCCCTTGAACTAATAATGTGGGGCACAACATGCCTTTGTGCAGTGCCGCAAGCGCATTTCTGTGACACGTAGTTCCTGAGTTTCGGCGGTCGTTACATGGGGCCCTCGAGGACGGGGTCCCTAGTCTGGAGACCAGTGGCTGTACTCGTTCACAGCCCCCCCCCCTCCCATGCCCTCTGCAGTAACGCAAAACTTATCTCTCTAAAACGCATAGCTTACTTGGTACTCTTCAAACAATTTTTTTTCAATGTGGCTCTCGAGGACCGCATCGTGGCGTAACAGGCTTCGCTCAGCGCGAATCACTGTTCCGCCACTCCACGCCTGGCGCACGCCTACAACCCCAACCAACTCCAATGGCCGTTTCCGGTCGCTAAAATTCTCTCCCCGCCCCCCCACCACCACCCCGCCACGGGCGGCTCGGTAGGCGGCCTCCAATCTGACACTCTCCCGGCGTCCGTTCAACGACACACACCAGCTGCATTTAAAATTCCGTCCGTGATCTTGAGGCGAGTTTGAGATTACTTTAGTATTGTCTTCGTCGAATCATTGAATGTGGTGGCCTTCAGACAGCGTTTTCTCGCAATTTCACAATTTTGTATGGCAAGATATTTTTGCGTCTCTCTCGGAGTAGAGGCAGCAGTGTGTAAACAGTCGTCTGCTCCGGACCACCCGCCCCACATGTCAGGAAGGCAGGTAAGTGTGACAAATTTTGTGTTTTTACAGATATTTTTCTTTGATTTCAGTTGATTTTTAATCCTCGGTCATGGGCGGGACCAAAGTGAAGCGGTGTGCTGTCCCGGGGTGTCAGTACTCCGTTCAGAGTGGTGATGGAAAGCCCATTTTTAAGTTTCCTCAAGAGCCCGAACGGTACGTTCCTTCATAACATTGTCCAGTTTCACCGTAATTGTCATTCTATAGTGTCTCTCGATTCCTCTCTTTATTTTTAGTCGTCGTGAGTGGGTCCGCCTGGTGGGCAACGAGGACCTGGCCATTTTAACTCCCATCAAAACCATCATCTCAACCCGTTTCATCTGCCCATCTCATTTTGCCAGTGATAACACATTTTGGGACAAGTACCAGCGCCGTTTAAGGAGGACTGCTGTGCCCAGCCTCCACCTGCCAGCACCCCTGTCAGCTAGCCACCTTTCTATTTATGATGGTATGCATGTGTGCAAGTAAATCATTATTGTTCATCCCTTGTCAGACAGAGCCACATTATAATTTGGACTCTAGTAAAGTTACATGGGGCTTCCCATTTATATTTAACCAGTTTACTGTATTGCATCTATACACTTTTGTATGTTCTGGTTTCTAACGTTGATCTTTATTGTTGTTCCCAGACCGTGTTGCAAGTTGTGCTCTGCCTTCTCTTCTTAATCCTCCACCTGTCACTGTCTCTGTACCTACTCTTTCTCTGCCATGCTCTTCTCTCTCTGTTCCTCCACCATCTGTCTATAACTCTTCACCTTCTGTCACTGAGTCTTCTATCACTGTGTCTTGCTCTTCTCTCTCATTTCCTACCCCTTCCAGTCCTATCTCTCACTCTGTTTCTGTTACTCCTCCACCTGCCTTGCCGGTATCAACATCACCTTCATGTAGGTTCAAGTTTGCTTCCTGGTATGCTTTTTGTATGTGTAAGACATGCTTTCTAATTTCGTGAATGTCTTTCTTGTGCTATACCAGGTAAAAGATCAATCGAGGAATGTCAGGAGACAGAGGAGTTTTTGTATTTTTTACCTGAGCACAAGAAAATTAAATCACCATCTCTTGCTTCTCCTCGTCGTCGTAAGGATATTTTCCATTTCGTTATCTTCTGTCTTTCATATCCTTAACATGTTCTGTTCTTTCACAGGATCTATGACAATTTCTGGAGCCCGAGTTCGAGAGGGAGGCAGGATTTCGCTCCAAGATATTGCCAAGAGCTGCGAAGTACAGTGTGACACGCCTGGCAAGAAGAAGCTGGTGCAGTGTGCACAGACTTTCAGACAGAAGGCTCTTTATTTCAAAAGAAAACTTATTTTGGCAAGACGTCGTGGCATCCAACTTTCTAAATTAGCCAGTGCTCGCTTTGTGGACATGGTGGATGAGCTGGCTGTGTCGCCAATGGCTAAACAAATTTTGAATGGGGAACTGGCAAACTTTAAAAAGAAACCTAACGGCAGAACTTGGCTTTTGAAGGACAAACTTTTTTGCCTTGCGATTTTAAAAAGAAGTGTTAAAGCTTATAGATTTTTGCGTAGTTATTTAACGCTTCCGAGTGAATCTAGTTTACACATTCTCCTACAAAAGGTTTCTCTCAATGTTGGTGTTTCTAAAACTTTATTATCTTTATTGAAAACCAAGGTTTTGAAAATGAGTTCTGCAGATAAGTATTGCTGTGTATCCTTTGATGAAATTTATTTACGTGCTAATTTGTGTTATAATAGCCATTTTAATGTAGTTGATGGGTTTGAGGACTATGGCCATAGAGGCCGTACAAACAGGATTGCTGACCACGCACTTGTTTTTATGTGCCAAGGTTTGCATTCTAAGTGGACTTTTCCTGTGGCTTATTTTTTTGTTAGTCAGACATGTCCTGCACCTATGTTAAAATTATTAATAAGTGATGTGATTAAATCTTTATGCTCTATTGGTCTGAATGTGTGTGGGACTATTTCAGATCAGGGACCTAATAACAGGGGGGCAATTTCAGAGCTTAGAAGGGAAGGGGGGGATGATATTTTGTACTTTGTTAATGGGAAAAGTTATGTTCATGTTTGGGATATGCCACATATTTTAAAAAATGTTAGGAATAATTTGATGTCCAGTGATTTGTGTCTCGGTAATGGGACTGTTGCCAAATGGTGTCAACTCATAGAGTTTTTTAAATTAGATGAATCACTGCACAAGATATCCCCATTAACATACAAACATGTTCACCCGCAAGGCAGGGACAAAATGCGTGTGGAGTATGCTGCTCAAGCTTTAGGTGGTAGAGTCAGTGCAGGCATAAAAACCTTTCATTCCCTTAGTAATGGTTCAAAGTTAAGTCGTTGTCTTCCATTTGCAGCGTTGTGTGATTTTATTGACTCTGCATTTGACATGTGTAATGGTCCTCGTCTTGGTGAAGCCCCAAAAACTTTCCGGGTCAATATTTCTGAAGGTTCTGTTCACTTCAGTGACAAAGGCTTTGACCATATTACTTCTTTTCTTCAGAAGTGGGTGTTTATTCGAAAAAGTGATGGTAAAAGACACGTTCCTCCGTGCATCCGTGGCTGGATAGAGAATATTTCTAGCTTAAGAGTGTTGTGGTGTCGAGTGAAAAGTGAATTATGTGTTTTGAAGCTTCGGCATCTAAATCAGGACCCAGTGGAGAATTTGTTTTGTTTGCTTCGTCAATGTGGTGGCAGTTCCAGTGACTTGACTACCAAGATGTTTACTTCCTCTTTGAAGACTGTGTTAGTGACCCGTTTTACAAATCCTGTTATTGGTAAAAACTGCATTGATGATGACTCATATTTTGTTAGTGATTTGAAGTCTGTCATTTTGAACAGTGAAGTTTTTGAAAATGAAGATGTGACTGAGTGTCTTGTGAGAGGTAACACTCCTCCTGTGAAGCCATCAGTTGTGGATCAGTCCTTTCAAAGGCAGGGTCCAACTCTTCTTTGGTGTTCTGTTCTTCCTGTGATTTTGAAAAACATATCTTGTGACTCTTGTGTGAACCGTCTGACCACAAAAAACAGAAGTCGTGACACTCTGTTTACTACTAGTACATCTGATTTTAATTTGTTTCCATCCTCTCTTTTGGTTAGTGTTTATATTAAGAGTACACTGTTGTTTGACAAGGAGTGGAAGCAAGTATTGTACAAAACTAATGTTGTTTCTGAGATTATTTCTTCAGTGTGTAGTAGTGTGACATGGAATAGTTTGTTTTGTGAAAATCATGTTTCTACCGATGTACAAAGTAGTATTCTCAAAACAGTAGCGGAGTTCATCCTTAGAGAAAAAATAAGGGAAGTGAACATGAGGTCTAAGGAGAAGGTTGTGCGACGGAGTCGGCAAATAGATGCCAAAATGCCAGATGGCCTTCGTCCATCCGAGGAGGAAGAACAGCTGGATCCTCATGATGAAGTTCTTTTAAACGCTCAAGGTTTCTTTGATCTACAGATTTTTTTGTGTGTCTTCTGGTTGTGTGATGTCTTCATCAGTTGTGGCGGTGGTGAAAAATGGCTAGAGGTCCATATTCAGATATTCTCAGGTGTCATTGCTCCGACGGAGAACACATTTTCCACACAGCTCCACGTTTCCAGCATATGACTTCATGAATATATTCATCATAGTGACATTGGAATTTTCTGTTTTTAGGGTTGAGGTGCGTGGGTGGCTCTTAAATTCTGAGAGCTGCAGTTAGGGGTGGGACCGGTGGTAGGGCAGCAATTATGGTGCAAATGGTGGCTGTTAAAGTAATGTTTCCTCTCATGATTTTTTTCAGGATAGATGTATTGCTTTGGAGTGCAGAAGAAGCGTTGGTTATCATGGGATACACATCACCTTCATGTGCTGGGATCTGTCTCAAGAGAGAGGCAAAAGTCATCAGGGCGGAAGATTTGTCATGGAATTTACATCTCCATTGTGGTCATGGGATTCATTAAACTTTGACCATTAGATAAGTGACACTTACTCATTTTCATGTTTCTGCATCCGTGGCACAGGAATTTAGCTTCATTATCACAAACTTTTTAGAAATAAACGTTATTAGAAATTAAATAAAATTTACTGCCCGTCTGTAATTATGGTATTTCACATTCTCAAATAACATATTTATTTTCCTGTAGGACCTTTAAACTTTTCTTTGTGTCTTATTTTTGTTTCAGCTGCACTTGGACCTGTCCCACTGGCTCCACATCAAACGCCACGAACTCCTGCTAGATTTCTCACTCCTAGAGTATGTCTCTCTCACATACTGAGTGTGGTTCTTGTGTTGGTCTCAAAACGGTTGAATTATTATACTTTTCCTTTGTCTTATCAGGCTCAGACACCAAGGACACCAGCTGTCAATGCTGCAAAGTTGATGACACCTACACTTTTTGTTCAGGTATATAATTAATCTTCTTAATGTTTATGTAGATTGCTGCCTTTGAAAAGCGTTAATGTTATTGTCTTTGTGTAGCCGTCTCAAGCAACGGCCGCCACCCCTGCTCGGGCTGTGCAAACCCCTGCAGCCTCAGCTGAGGTAAATATAATGTCTCCTTTTTTTTTTGGTAGGGATTGTGTCATGTAAGAATATGTTCCTGAAAAACACTGTTTTATTTTCAGCCTATGTCAGCCAGACAAAAAGTGCTGCACGGCTGGGCTGCTACTGCCCCATCTACCCCAAGAAATTCGTCTGAGTATGTAAGTTTTGGCATTTTGTGCAAAATTTAAATTGCTGACTAATTTGTGTTTGGAAGAAAATTCTCATTTTTTAAAATTGTATTTCAGACAATTGATGATATGACTATGGCAGCCCTTGCTAAATCTAATGCTGTAAGTTTTAATTTTATACGACCTTATCTTTTATCTCTGACTTATGGCCAGATTTTAAGTAACAGTGTATCTCCTTCACTTTCAGCTTAACACACTGACCATTCCGGTGCTTAAGGATTTTTTGAAAACAAAGAAAATGCTTGTTGGAGGCAACAAAACTGCTCTCCTTGACAGAATTAGCAAACACTTCCAGGTAACCGTTTTATGCCGTTTTTCTGTGAAATTTCTGCAAATGTTATGATTGGTTGACGAAAATTATGTGTTTTTTACAGGAATAATGGGTGCAACTTTATTTTTTATATTATGTTTATATTATATTATATTATATCACATATTATATGGTATATTATTATTGGATAATCACATTGTTTTGAAATTCTTTGTTTAACATTTTTGTTTTCAAAGTTTCTGTATACGTGTATATTTGTTCTTTTTTCTATGTTTATTTTCTCAATAAAATTTCGTAAAATGTGATAGTTGATTGTTGTTATTCGTTCAAAATTTTCCCTCGCTTCCTCTTGTTTACCATGGAAGGGCAGCCAACTGATGTAAGCACACGTTCCCGTCGGACGGCGAGACAATTCGCGCGGGTAGTTGGCAGTATTGGAGGCCGCTTTCGTGACGTCACGAGCCTTTAGTCGACCTGGACGAGTACAGGAGTCGGCTGGGGTTGCACGCCTACCTTGGCCTGCCGGCGGCTGTCTTCTGACGAGTAAAGGAGGTATCACACTAGCGGCTGGCGCTGCCGCTGGCGCTGCCGTTCTCAGTTCGACCAATCAGAGACGAGCAGCGACCAGCGCCGCGGCCGCGCGGGAGAATAGCCGCTCGGCTATTTTTCCGAGCGGCCGGCGCTGGCGCTGCCGAACAGCACCAATGAGAGCTCGAGGATGAGGTCACGTGACGGTGGACAAGGCTGTGAGTCGCGTCGGCAGCGGCCGCGGCAGCGCGCAAGTGTGATTGGGCGAACCGACAACGGCAGCGCCAGCGGCAGCGCCAGCGCCAGCCGCTAGTGTGATACCTCCTTAAGACCGTGCGAAGCCAACCACTCAGTAGGACGCCCTGCGGGCGTCGCTGTTTCCGCCCAGGCGCAGCTACACTCATGTTGTGGCAGCCGGACGTATCTTACATTGCCTTTTTGTCATCGGCGCCCGTTAACCTTTCCTAAACTACCGTTCCCTTACTGAGCCTAACCTAGCCAGGTCCCAACTAACCTAACTGAGCGTAACCGTCTCGAGTCACTGCTCCGCTGCTCGACGACTCTCGAGGACGGGGTTCCCTAGTATCCAGACCGGAGCCTGTATTCGTTCGCCACCCATACGATGCCTTTGTGCAGTGCCGCAAGCGCATTTCTGTGACACTTAGTTCTCGAGTTTCGGCGGTCGTTACATATGGCCCTCGAGGACGGGGTCCCTAGTCTCGAGACCAGTGGCTATACTCGTTCACAGCCCCCCCCCCTCTCCCATGCCCTTTGTAGTAACGCAAAACTTATCTCTCTAAAACGCATAGCTTACTTGGTACTCTTCTAACAATTTTTTTTCAATGTGGCTCTCGAGGACGGGGTGCAAGGTCTCGAGGGCGGTAGGCGTGGCGTGGTGCCCTTGTTTCCCATTGCCGCGGCCTGCAAAGTCCAACGTCGAAAACCGCAAGTCATTACCTCCTACTGTTCGAATGATAGAAGTTGACTCTCGAGCGCAGGGTGCATGGTCTGGAGAGCGGTTGTCCTGGTGTGGCGCCCATGTTCCCCTTTGCCGCGGCCCGCAAAGGCCAATGTCGAAAACCGCACGACGCTAGACCGTACCGTTTAAAAGATGGAAAGTGGCTCTCGAGGACGGGGCGGTGACATTGACAAACGATCGCAATGATAGCCAAACCGCTACGATGGCCAGCGCTGCAAACCGCACCTCTCTAGGTGGCTCGGTTCTCAAGACATTCACAAAAGTTTGCTTTGAATGGACGCCATCTTGGATCTCGAGCACGGGGGAGCGCGGAGGGGGTTACTATGCACGTGCCTGTATTCCTTTACCCATTTCACGGGGGGTCGGTTCTATAGCAAATTTTGACAGGGACCACCGTTTGGCCGTGATAGGGGAAAGTAGAGGGCCGCGACTCCGCAGTCCATCTTTTAAATCAACTTTTTAAAAGTAAATATCAATTGTAAAAGTTATCTAAGAAACTACTAGAGCTACGGTAACCCAAATGTGAGGTTGACTTCGATATGCTGGCAGGAAGATATGGTCCAAATTTCAGCCTTCTACGACTAACCGTTCTCGAGAAATCGCGCGGACAGACACACCGACAGACAGACAGACAAAACATTTTTGAGCTAGTCGGTCCAGGGCTTCGCTATCGCTCAGCCAATAATTTATTTTTGGTATTTTATACCAATTGTAAAAATTTTCTAAGAAACTACCCAAGATACGGTGCGCTAAATGTGAGGTTGACTCTGATATGCTGGTAGGAAGATATGGTCCAAATTTCAGCCTTCTACGACTAACCGTTCTCGAGAAATCGCGCGGACAGACACACAGACAAAACATTTGTGACCCAGTCGGTCCAGGGCTTCGCTATCGCTCAGCCAAAAATCTACAGGATTGAATTTAAACACATCAACAGCCGAGCCGATCCCCGACTGGCCCGCGGCCCGACCAGGTCCGCGGTCCCCGGCTGGCACGCGGCCCACCTGGGTCCGCGGCCTGCCCGGGTCCGCGATCCCCGGCCCGCCCAGGTCCGCAGCCGCCCGCCCGCCCGGGTCCGCGATCCCCGGCCCGCCCAGGTCCGCAGCCGCCCGCCCGCCCGGGTCCGCGATCCCCTGTTTGCGATGAAACTGATCCTAAAGAACTCAAAAATCTACAGGATTGAATTTAAACACATCAAGAGCCGATCCACGGCCGGCCCGCGGCCCACACAAGTCCGCGGCCTACCCTGGTCCGCGGCCCGCTGCCTACCCAAGTCCGCGGCTCGCCCGGGTCCGCGGCCCGCTTGAGTCCGCGATCCCCGGCCGGCCTGCGGCCCACCTGGGTCCGCGGCCTGCCCGGCTCCACGATCTCCCGCCCGCCCGGGTCCGCGGCCCACCGGGGCGCCTGCGGCCCGGGCGGAAAAAGCCCCCCCCCCCCCCCCCCCCCGGGCCAGTCCGCCCTTGCGTCTGCAGCGAAACAAAAGTGAAAATGTCTTTAAAACGTTGCCCTGAAGTTAAAGTTTATTTTTATATAAGTGTCCACGTGACTTACTTCAGGTTCACTGTCAGGTTGCTCATTTCGAGTCTTTTTTGGTGGTGGCTCATCAAGATTTTCATCATCATCTTCTGGTATCTGAAATGAAGGAAAACATTTCAGTGTTTCTAACGCATAACACAATGCATCAAAGATGTAAAAATTGTCATGTTTATTAAGTTACCTTCTGTTCCACTCCCACAGCTGCACACCATTTTTAAAATTGCCTTTGATCAGCGCAGCTGGTTCGTAGCAAGTTTTGAATTGATAGTGGCAACAGATGGAACTTGCCGAATCGAACTCCTGACTGAGTGGTTTCGATTGCTTCATTTTTCAAAGCCTCTATCTGCTGCCGAGAGATTGCCTTGCAATGTTTTTGAGGCCTTAGATACGTCTCCATGTGCCGATTAAAATTGTGGCCAGCCTGGACTTCGTTGCACACAAAGCATATTTTAGGCGGCCGGAAAGATGATTTTTCTGATAAGGGAAATGATGCCTCATTTCATATAATTAAACCAACACGTGCACGCAATCTTTATTTGCTGCTTTCTTGAGAAGCGTCTACTTCAATGTTTCCTAAGAACAAAGACCGTTCCGCAGCGCGCATCTCTACAGCGTCCGTTCTTTTGTGCTCATTTTGAGATTATTTATTAATGTCAAAATGATAATTAAAATTTTAAAAAGTTACAAGCACTACAAGAGAAAGAGTGGACGTCACACAGTCTGCTAAAAGTAAACTGGGTTCTTTTTCCTGCATCACTCCCCTTTTCTGCATTGTAGACATAAACTGATAAGTAAAATCGACTAGCGGTAGAATCCACTCTCAGGCCACAAAATCTAAACGGGGACAGCCGTCTTTTGGATAAGAGATGATTTCAAAGCGTTTTAGAGGTCTAGGCTTTAGTTCAAATAACTTTGTTTTTATTTCCAAGTACGACTTCTCGGGTTTACCTTTTTTGGTCTGCAGCACCTTGTAAATCATTGTCGCAAGTACTAGAAGGCTACGAGATACCCAGCAATTACTCCACTTTCAGGAAAAGAAGGTCGTGTTTTTGCCCATCGACACCTGCTGCAGCACCTGCGGCACATCTCATCAGGTTGCGCGGCTGATTTAAGGGTCGGTCTCCTCCACGGAAAATATCGCTAGCTCGCTCCGTTTAGCCAGCGTAGCACTATTGACGTCAGTATCCAGGATGGGTGACCCCGATCGCCGCGAGTCCGATATAGATTTCGCCGTTCACCTACTTCCCGACGTCGTATCGAGTTTGCGGTCTGGCGTATTCGATTCTTCTCGTCGACAATTGACTGCGTTGCCTTAAACATGAGACTCAGATACTGCTCTATTTAAATTACCTCATGAAGGAAGTCGTATAGCGGTTTACTTAGTCCTAAAGCGATCTGGGACAAGAACTACTCAAATGAGTCGTTCATCGCGGGGTCTTAGTCGTTAGGTGACAGCCGCCGGCAGGCCAAGGTAGGCGTGCGCCAGGCGTGGAGTGGTGGAGCAGTGATTCGCGATGAGCGAAGCCTGTTACGCCACGACGCGGTCTGGCGTACGCCTACCCTGTATGTTAACAGATCACGCATGTATTACGGGAGATGCGAGAAGTTAAATGTTACGTTTTCCCCGGGACTTGCCTCCTGTCAGGGGCTCGATAAATACGGCCACGCGGGTTTTGAAGTACCCGTGCCTTTGGTATTTGTGTTTACTGAACCAGTTCGTCTCGTTTGCCCTTGGGCCTCGGTGACAGCGCGGTGACCGCCGTCGAGCCCAGCCCGTGTCACCGCCACGCGAGTAAACACTGAGGTAATCGAGGACGACACCCAGTCAGTGGACAAGGCGGGACAAAGCGGCGCTACGTTTGTTGGGGGTGCGGCATCATGCGTGTCCCTAGCACAGGCGGAGTGGCAGGCGGCCGGCACGGCGCAAGACTGAGCGCTCGCCGCGGCCTGTACACAAGGTGAGCGTCGAGGCGCCCGAACCAGATCGTCGCAGCGAAGTGTGCCGAATAGCACGCGGGAGCAGGGTTGGGCACGTTGAATAAACGGTTGACGACGTTAAGGTGTCGTTGTTGGTTGAGCGAAAGCGAAGCCCTTTCCCGACTAGGTCAAAAACGTTTTGCCTGTTTGTCCGCGCGATTTGTCGAGAACGGTTAGGCGTAGAAAGCTCAAATTTGGACCACACCTTTCCTGAATCATACCAGAGTCAACCTCCCCTCAGGTGCACTGCAGCTCAAGCGGTTTCTAAGATAATTTTTACAAGTGGTCTAAAATTTAAAATCAGCCGGTTGGGTGAGGTCAGTATGCGCTATGCGCCTGTTAGGAAGGGGCCGATCAGTGACCCGACAGTGGGTCAAAAATGT